>JAHZMX010005644.1:0-10211 GCA_027743895.1 Seira musarum
CCCCCCCCCCCAAATTCTTGATTCCCCCCTCCAGATTTTCAGACGTTGCGACGCCACCGTATAGCAGGATGAACAAATTTGGGGGCGGACCCCTCTATATTTTTGCAAATATATGTGTATAGAATCAAATGTAAATTATGTATACAATAAAACAATCAAACCTGTTAGCGACGATGGATGGGAAGTAGCTTTGTTGGTTATAATCAACTTTAGCCTCAGACTCCAAAATGAAACTCTGCTGTTTAGAATACGCTCTAATAGTAGATGTTCCAGACAGGGTTTCACTGAAATGGGAGTAAATAGGGGAACGTGATACGGATTCAAGCCGCTTCAATTGTCTAGAAGTGGCAACGTAAAAGCGTTGAACTAAAACATAAACCACTCCAAGAGGTACAATCGCAGCCAAGAATATAGGAGTGCTGTACGAAATCACAGCAATAGTCGCAGCAACTTGAAAAAAACACCGAAGCCAGGACTTCAGGTTCATTGGTAGCGTGTTATCTACCGTATCAACATCCTTGGCGAACCGATTGACAATTCTTCCAAGGGGGGTTGTGTCAAAGAATGAGGCAGGCGACTTTAGAACGTTCAAGAGCATAATATTGTGCATGTTGGCGGAGGCTTTCAGCATTCCAACGGCCATAATAAGAGCGCCGATTACGACTCCAATAGATTGACTAAACCCCAGTGCAGCGTACACTCCCAGGTACATGTTTCGCTTGGAAACATCAATCGTTCCGTCCTCATTTGGCTTCTCTTCAGACCATCGACTAAGCCAAGCGTTCGTGCCAACCTGGAACGCCTGCGGGATCGCATGAAATACTAAAGTGCCAATCAACATTGGAAATCCAACTGCTCTAAAGTAGTGCATGTAGACATCAGCCTTTACACTTCCAGTTTCGGCTTTTTCAACTTCAATTAATTTATCCTTCTTTTGATCAAGAACGGCATCTTTTTTTGCTGGTGTTGTCTGAGAAGTTGACAATGACAAAGATCGAGACAAACGCTTAGTTGGACTTGGTGTGTTTGTTGAATCACTATCCCTTGATCGTACGGAAGTTGTTCGTTTTCTAGTTCCACTAGCATCCATGTCTTCTGATAACTGCGATTGCTGTCTCTGTAAAATCTTTTCCCTTCCACCTAATGCTTGTTCAAGTTCCATTACGACATTTGAAAGTTCTTCGTCATGATCGTCAGATCCTACATTTATTTCAATTGTTTTGGTCCTTTATTTTTTAATATACATCAAATGCACCTTAAAAGTATGTATTTGTAATTTATTTTTTAAAAAATATAAAAATGCTCGTCTACCTCCACTAAGATTAACTCCTTTTTCTCCAATTTCTGTTTGGTCACCAGCAGGCAAGATGGCCAAATCAGGTCCAAGCGCACAACAATCAATAATTTTGTTGTATTTTCTAGTGTCGAATTCCTTACCAAAGAGAACGTTGTCCTAAAAAAGCAGTTACAGGTAATTAATATGTATACATAAATGAGCGAAAATATTTAATTTACCCCATGTCGAAGGCAAGTTTAAAGTTTTGACAATTTCATAAGCAGCGAAAAATCTAAAAAAGAAGCATTGTAGAAGAGGAAGTTCAAACCTTTAAGGAACAATTTCTAATCCATGCTTGCTGAGAAACGTATGCAATGTCTCCTTTCGAAACAACTCGTCCCTTGAGCTTAATCATTTCTCCTAATATTGCTGACAACAAGGAACTTTTACCAGAGCCAACCGCCCCTACTACAGCAACCAGTGATCCCGATTTTAACCGGAAATTGATATCAGATAAAGTGGGTAGTCCAGCGTCTTTGGAAGCGTCCCATGTAAAGGTTCCATCCTCGACTACTATTGGGTCGTCATCACTGCTTTGGTGTTGAATGGCTGACTGAAATGGTCAACACAATGGCGTGTTTTCTCATCATCAACATCATTGCTCATAAGTTATGATGCTAGAAAGATAATATAGTGGAGTTTCTTTACCTCATCAATTTCCTCGGCATTTAAATACTTACTAAGACGACCCAAGCTGACGCTTGCCTCAGCACTCATAACGATAATCATGGGAAGCATAGACATAGGCATTGCCATGATGTTGAAGAGACTAAGTGATACGAACGCTTTCTCGGAATCCAGAACATTGTTCTCATCAACTAAGACATATGTGGCAAAAGTAACTAACGCAACGACAAAGGGTGCGCAAAACCATAGCCATGTGGTCAGTGCATGTAAGTAGGCAGACTAAAAAGTTTAAAATTAAATATCGTAACTTACTTTGAATTAATCAAATGAGACTGTGTGATCTGCGATACTTTGATTAGTAAAAGCTTACCTTTCGCAAAACCTTCATTTCTCTTCCACGAACTTTATCAACCTGTGCCTGAAAGGAGGGTTCCCAGGCGTACAGTTTGAGTACTTTTATACCACTGAGGATTTCACTCATCAATTTCACTCTCCCATCCTACATACAATAAAAATAATATTCCAAGCCAAAATTTAATTATGTACATAAAACAATAAATTTTTTGCATTACCTTATTCTTCATTTGTTGAACATGAAGGTTTTTAACCCGTCCAGTCAACCAGCCATTCAGAGGAATCATCAAAACCATGACAGACACTCCAGCTAAGACGCTTGGTCCAAGTGCTAATGTTGGATTTTACTTGAATTAGAATTCATTTTGCAATTTCATATAACTATAAAATAATATAATAATTTAATAATGTATAATAGTTATGTACCATCCCACAAGAAATAAAGAGATACTGCAATTTGAAATGGCGCCGACCATACCTTCGGATAAAAATATTAAAAATGGATTCAGGCTTGTATTGAAGAAATAAAAAATATATATCTTCACACACACTTCACACATCAAAATTGAAACTAAAAATATCATAATATAATATCTATCATTTTGTTAAATTACCATGTTAAGATATGCAACCAAATCCATCAGTCGTTGGGTATCAACACTGTATTCAAATTAATTCGTAATTAGTAAACCAAAAACATAACATAATCCCACTTGCATATCCAATATTTTGTTTAAAAAATTCACCTCATCAAGTTCACAATTTCTCCAACGGTAGACTCCTTTCTGGCAGAATTGGATATACAAAGGGCTTTCCGGTATATTGCAGAAGTCAAACTGGCCTTAATTCTCATGCCAAGTACGAACATCAAATGGAAATACTGTGCTAGAAAAATTGTCTGAATGATTGAAGTGCAGAACAGAATGCCAACGTACAAAAATCCTTTCCAAGTTTCTTCTTCAGGGTGTCCCACATAGCTAATAAGTAAACGTAAGATACGAGGGGGAACAAAGGTTAAGCAATCCTGTTTAAACAAACAAACAAAAAAACAATAACTACCGGGCCAATAACATTGGAACACTCTAAACAAATTCAATTTCAATGAATACCTGAACAAACTTTAACGAGGCACCTGACAGAAACAGCAAGCCAAATGTTTTTACAAGGACACGAAATACACTGACGGGCTTGTCCTTTGCTGCTGCCTTGGCGTTTGACCAATTTTTTGCAAATATTGGATACTGAGTTTTTGAAAGATCTTCTTCATTGAGCTCCCATAAATCCGCATAAGTAAGAGGATTTTTCCAGCCTTTCCATGCCAACGATTCAAACCAGAAGAACACTAACTTTGAAAGGTAGCTGGATTCGCCTTCCGGGCATGGTTTGCGTTTAGTTGCAGGTCCCGGTGACTCTCCAGGAGTGAAGTTGTACGTGATTTCTGTTGAACTCGTTAAAGCCATTCCATTTTCTTTTGTAGTACCATTCGCGGTCCCATTTGACGAGAGGGTGTGCAGCTTCACTGGTCTTGGCGAAGCATCCGCCCAGCAGTTGAGGAGTAGCATGATGACGACCAACGGGAAATTGATCATTTGAATTTGAAAATTCAACTTGGATTTATCATTGTCTCTGTCATTCCTCAAGGCAGTTTGAAATGCGAACACCTCACATAAGGTGGCGAGTAGCCAAAAAAGAAACAGGACTGCTGAGGACCGTTGGCCTTTAGATTTGTACAGCATTAAAAGAAGAAACGCGAGCATGTAGGTGGCAATTTTTATGATTGAAGAAACTCTTTCAGCATTCGATACTTTAAAGCCTTCATTTTCTAGACGGTAAGTAAAGCCTAAATTAGTCAAATGAACTATGACTAAAGCCCAACTGCCTAAGGACTTTAAGATAATTAGAGGAGTTGTAGGGATCCGTAGCTGACTTTTCGTCTTTAATTGAAAGATTATGGAGAAGAAGGCAAAGAACCAAAGAAATCCACACGGAATATAGGTTAAAACAGTGACTTCAAAACATGGAGTGAAGTCAGGATTTTCCGTATACCAAGTGAGGTTTGAATCCTGCAAAAAGGTTTACAAATAAATATGATACACAACATATACAACATGTCTAGTGATGAATACGTAAGAGTCATGAGCAGTTTCATTTATCCAATGCATTGATAATTTAATTAATTTACCCAGAAGGAACTGTTTCCACAAAAGTCATCCATCTTGTGACACTGATTTTCGCTTCGGTACTAACCGGCTATCGAAGAAACTAACTAAACTAAAAGCGCTTAAAGCTGAGAATTTAACTGATTAGATGAAATACTGGAGTTATCAGTGGTAACGCTGAAACTGTCATTATGGTGGATACCTGAAAAAGCAAGAAAACGTTTTTTAGATGCATAGAAGAAGAGGAACAACAAAATATTCAAGTGCATAAACGACGAAAACGAAACGACGAATGAAGGCGAGTTCAAATTATTTAGAATTTATAGTAGATGGTAAAGAAAGTGGGAGAGATGCACTCCGCAAACCAAACTAATGTTCATTTCTGTACATACTCAAATGAATACAACCACCTCATATATTCAGAAATTATTGATTTTAAGGTTATTCATATCTTTACGATGACACTTAAAAAAGATTTGCAAGTACACAACATGTCAATTACTGCGCTGGACTATCATTTTAAAGTTAGCCGTCTTATCTTCAAATGTGTACTTCATTCCATTTCTACTAAGTTTAACACGATTGATCTGAGAAAAATTACGACATTCCATCAACATCAAAATGGATCATTTTTTATGAAAAAAAAATCTGGATTTACTTATCTTCATTCTTTCTGAATGTTCATCGAATCAACAACATAGTGTATTTGTACTTCGATTTCGTGACAGTTGATTATTATGTAATTGTTATACGGACATGGGTATGTCAAGCAACTCGCGACTGGTATAATTCTGCACTGCATAACTAATATTTTAGTACTTGGTCGCTGTGCTGCTGGATATTAAACAATATAAATATTTAACATAAAGCTTACTTATAGGTAACAAAAATGATTCCTACTGATAAGCCTTTATCTTTCGTCAAAGTTCTTTTTATACGTTCGATTCATGAATATGTAATGAATGAGATCTTTCCATCATCAGTTAGTTACGTTAAGTTAAAAGTTCTTAGAAATAAGAAGAAAAGAAGGAGCAGAAGACGTGCCGTCATTCATTTCCATTTCCACGGGCTCAAAAGTTTAGTTCTATCTTAAGTCTTATCTAAAGTTCTTCTTTAGTTCTATCTGTTTAGTCCTTTCAATGATTATAATAATCATTTTCAATCTTATCGTTTGAAAAGAAACTCAACTGCCTCCTGGCTTCATGAAAAGGGAAAGACTCTATATAATAAAAAAATTTCAAAGAAAATATAGGAAGCTTTCGCATCAGTGTAATTGTAACTCCATTCATCGCGTCGTGTCACAGAGTCACAGTTCGCACTATCACTTGTTAAATCTTATGTATGAGATGTCAATGTGTGTGATTTTTATTTACGAAATATTAATGTTGGCCAACTAATCATTTCAATCCTGATAATTTACTGTTCTTTGTCTCATGCTGTAACAGCAAAGAATGACCAAATTAATTGTCGAATATATGTACTTAAAATGCTCATTACCTAATCCCCATTTTTGCCCCTCAAATTGTGCAAATCGCACACGCCACGACGAGAAACAAAAACACGTGTAACTGAAGAATAGGTGCGAGCCCCGAAATTCTGAACATTGTTAGGTATCACGATAATTCATTGTACTAATAGAAAACTGAAAGTACTATTGACTAACTTTGTGGTTTGAGTAAATACAGATATCGATACCGGCTTGTGACAAGCTATAAATAAATATTTTATCTGATTTTAATACCTAGTTCCCTGATTCCCTGTCCCCTCTTTATCATTTTATCATAAGAACATATGATGCAAAATGCTGAAAGTTGCAACTCGTGTTCCATACATATTTCTCCAGACAGACGAGACAGTAACAAGACATGACTGGGCTACACATATAAAATGTTCATAATAATATTTTGAGACTATAAAGTATCAACCAAGACAACGCATCAGTTATTATTGTAAAAGTAGAAAATATCGATGGTTTGTTTTAGTAGTCCCTAGGTCCAAATCATTCAAATGAAACTGGGGAAAATAATTGATTTTTAGTAGTTCAGAATTACGTACATTTTGCAACGCCTTTTGTATAATTAATCAATAAAACATGCTTTAGATTTATTCAATACCAAATGCATATATTTTCGGCTAATATCAGTTTCAACTTGAAACTTTCAAGCATGTATACCGTATATTCTAATGTGGTAAAATTGGTAAAGCCCCAGCAGCGTTATCTATTCGTTTCTAAAACATCGTTTCAGACGCAAGCCGATATTTGCAGCTAAAAGTATAGGCATTTTTGTACATGCATTGCATTGCTTGCACGAAAATCATGTGATGATTGATCTATTCCATTTATTACTATAAGTTGGGAAGAACAGACCTTTTTGTTATGCATGACATGCCTAAACACGTCAATACAGGTTAATAGTTTAATTAAATTCAAAATTCCATTAGAATGTTATTTCTGACGCCTTTTCCCCAACGTCCTTATATTTGTCAATTTGCCTTTTTATACCTTCCGAGTTCTATTTCAGACCCGCGTACTAAAGAAAGAATCTATAGTGTACTAATCAAAAGGAAAAGAGTCATATCGAAATACAAACTCGTAACATTGATATTTTATGTTATCGATAAAGTCTACGTCTATGTAAACCAAAAATAATATCTGCAAACAAAAAGTGGTTCACTTCACCTTAACGATAAATGACGTTCCGAGGTCCTGGTTTGTTGATTTACCGGGTTGATTTTAGCAAATTACTTAATTTGTTCGGTCTAAACCTAACTTGGTACTAATTGTTGTTACAATCTAGCATTGTTCCTTTTGTTCCACTTCCTTTGCTTTCTGGAAATTACCGGCTTTCGAGCGACCATCTATTCTAGCCGAATGCCAGACTGCTACTAGTATGCAGTTCTGGCATGAAGGTGATTTAAATTGGACAGAAAGCTCTTCTGACTTCCATGTGAGTTTGATTTGATGTGATGTGTAGAACGTTTTTTTACGTTTCCTTCAACATTATTGTGCCGAAAAAAAGAAGTATATAAGCGACATCATTACTCATGATTCATGAGTAATGGTGACGTTCGTCATTTCATTTCATAGCATGAAGTATGAATCGAAGATAGTATATGCAAATCCCAATGACAGGTAGGTAAGAAGGTACATACTCCAGCTTATAGAACGCGGTCCGATAATTAGCTGCACAATTTAAATTTTAAAAGCATCGCGAAGATACCAAAAGATTGTGCTTAAACACACGGTTGCCTGGACAGGATATCGTACGGAATTCTATAACCCGGAGTACCTAGTTTTAATTTTTTAACGATTACATAACTTACCCCATCTGTTCCCTCCTCTCCCCACAACACAACTGGACGAAATGACGTACGTTCATATCTTTTATTACGTGTAGCTGACGTCGTCAGCGGAGTATTGATTTCGATTGGCGTTGTCTGTGTGTCTGTCGTCTGTGCAGATGATATAACTTTCGAAAGGGTCACCGATTGACCTCAAATTTAGTACAAAGGTTCCTGCCGTACTGGGGAAAATACCTATTTCTTTTCAGCAAAATCGATCAAGAAATAACGGTAGGGTCATAGGTTGAAATTTTTTTACATTTCAGATATGGCTGTCAAGAGCTCATTCGAAAGCGCTCAAAAAACTGAGTAAGGCTGTTACTTTAAAATTTGGAAATTTTTTAACCGTCAACGGTGGATTGCAAAGCGACATCTTTTCATGAGAGAATTTGGGGGTTCAAGCGCAAGGAGCTGATTTCTTTGACAGCCTATGGAACTTGGCAGACATTAAAAGAATATTCTGAGAGTGAGAACAACTCTCTCGCCTTTAATCATTTTAACCGTTTTCAGCTACGTCGTTATCGCTGTTTAACAGCTTTATTTATGTGCATAACGTATTATCATTATCATAAAGCTTGAGTCAATGTCACATACATAATCATCATTTTTGGCAATTGGGTTTACATCTATACATGTGCATATGTATGTATATCAGACTATTCGATTCACTGCTCACCATATGCATATTATCATTGCAAGCGTTAGAGGGCGAAGTGATTTATTTCGAACCTATTCACCGATTTAAAACGGGTGTTTTTGTTAGCTGACCCTTTCTATTAAGCTGATTAGTACCTAGTCAAGGTTTACTGGAATTTTCACGGAACATTGAACTGATGTTTTCAGTCTCGGATACCTGAATTTTTATCAAAAAATGGAGTTCTCAAGTTGGAAGCTACGGGGCAATATAAAAAATTCTGACAACTGATGATTGAACTGATTTGAATTTTCTGAAATCAAAGCGAACGCGAACTGAAATTTTCGTGGAAACCTATATGAAAACTAACTAAATAGGGATCGTTAGAATTTCATCGTTACACAGATAGGCCCATCAAAACCAGAAACCCCTGAATACTGTATATTAGAAAAAATACGTTTCATTTCAAAAGATTACATAATAATGGTACTTGAGTTCAAGTCGACTTGATCATTTATACTTCATAGTCACATGATGACAGATGAACTCGTACTCAAATTAATCATTTCTATGAGGTTATAACATTAAAGAGTTGCATATATTAACTCAAATCGAAACAAACTAATTATGGCATTTATCGATCCCCTTGTTGGCGCTGGCATTTTTAACTGTACGCTTGATGCTTATTATAAGTTATTATATTATGTTGTGCTATAATTCATTAGTGAGAAAAGATTTTGTGTAGATCTTTGGATTCCAAGAAGGAATCGGTGTCATCAACGTTTCCCCCACGAGTTATGGTTCCAATAACAACTTAGCAGCTGCAGATTATCATTGCAGTTATACAAGATTACAAGTTAGGTTTTTGTGTGTCTTCCGGAATGAGGAAATAAGTTTCAATCTGATTAGTGATTGCCCTGATGTGATGTTTACTTTGGCTAAAAGGAAGGCATTATTTCGACAATGGACTTCGAGGTTCATACTCTTTTTAAAAGTTATAATAAGGTTTAATAAATTTTTTTATAATTGTGCATTTATATATAGCGTAATTTTTATTGAAAACCTACTACAGACTACGGAATACCTTATACCTGTTAGCAAGCGTATGTCAGATATAATAACGTTTCAGATCTTGCCTTTAAGTATATGATATAAGTAGCCTTCATAATCATTTTAAAGTTCTTTCATTTCAATAATCACTACCCTACTCACAAATAAATCCGTGCATAAAGCACTTGGTGATTGTTCTAATAAAAACATTAAAGTGAAATATAACTTTCATATTCATAATTATGAAATCTGAAAAGTCAAGATGGAATGACTATGCAATTTTTTTTTGTATGAAATTGCTTTTAGTTTTCAGCGCATGTTCATGCAAGCTCATACACTGATCGCTTTGGATGTACATTGGCATCTGAGCAAGATTAGGTGGCTGGATCTGGGTAAGTTTTTCTTTTGTAATTTTTCAAGGTTATCTTTCTCGACAGAAAATTGCTGTCTGAGACAATGATGTGATGAATGGCTGGATTCGTGCCAGTCATTTAAACAAATTTTGCATTTTTCAGAAGACGTGTCATTATTGTGTATAAATAATAATAAATTTTTGCGGATTATGAACACCCGCAAAATTCCGGTCGTTAAATCTTACTCTCTAACTTAATATGGGTCAGGGTGAAGCAATGGTCGCGAATGTAACCTACCACCGATGTAACCTACCTCCAATCCTATGTAACCTACCATCCCTATGTAACCTACCCCT
>JAHZMX010005645.1:0-12583 GCA_027743895.1 Seira musarum
TTTTTTAAGCAAAAATCAATAGAAAGCAGCTATCTGTTTCTTCAGAATTGAAATAAATAAATAATCACAAGTAAAAATGGAATCATGTAAAAATGTCAGAGGTACAACTCCAAACAATACGTAATTTCATCCCGTGATAATGTCCTGACACAATAGAAAACAGAGTGACGTTGGTCAAAAGTCGAATGACAAGTCTATTGATGACTTTTTTCATAGCAAATCGATACGCAGCGCAGCAGCCATCAGCCATCATGGCATCACGATCATTTAAAAAAGATCACGAATCACGACATATCATGTAATATCGTTGCTCTTTTAGTCTGAGAAGGAGGTTGCCCCAAAAAACAACAGTAGAAAAAGAATATCTATTTTTATGGAAGAACGCTTGACAATTTGCGAGTCATAAAAAAGACAAAAAGGAAGCCGACTGAGAGGGACAAGTTATGGAGTCGTTTGTCTTTTGGCGACAAGGTGGAAAAATGCCCTCCTACTGTGTTCAATACTTTGTACTTGTAGCTCTTCTTAGAGAGTTGGATCAACATTTCCCAAGTTACTTCATGTTCTCACAGCAAACTCCTTCCAAATCTTTATTTGGCCCCATGTGGCTCTCTTCTTTGCCACCGACACAAACAAGCAAACAAACAGCAACACTATTCGTGAGAATTTAGGTACATCAAATAGAAATCTGAAGTTTTTATGCAATAATAATCGCGTAAACTTAATTAAATCATTTACTTACAGAACAAGAGCAATCGCCGAATGTAACTAATAAAAAACTACCCTGTTTAATCAATATTTGATTTGATTGCTGACAATGAATGTTTCTACAATTCATGACGCAAAATGTCCGCATGATATATTTTTTTTCGAATTGTGATGTGTTGTTTACACCAAGAGCATAACACAACCTTGAAAGTCCGTGCTTCAGAAATACCGCTATAATTATACAACTATGGGAAATGGATGTGGATCATACCTACGCTCATAAATAAATGAGGCGTGTGTAACAGAGTCATCAATTATTTTTCAAAGAAACATGAGGTTACAGAATTACTTCAGTGTTCCAGTTTTTCATCCATTATTGTGTTGACACTGAACAACGGTTTGGCTTTCTCTTGGGGGCATTTGGAAGAGACGCCAATCATTCATCTTGATGATGTGTCAGTCAACAAGTTTCAATAGCAGGATGCGATGTAGTGTAGTAGTGAGAAAGCGTCATTCATTCTTCAGTAGAAAGAAATTTTTCCTAAAATGAAATCCACCCTCCTGTTTTCCAAGCTTTCTGGCGTAATATCTTCATTAAAGCTGTTACATTCATTATTAACACTTTAATTACGAAGATAATGCATTTTCGGTTGCACGAATCGAATTGATTCGTCGTGAGAAATGACAGGCAACCAGCACCTGCCAGTCGTTCCTTTTACTTGTTTTTCTGTCAGAGATAGTTCTACGTGCTAACTTTCCTCATTAATTTTCCACCTTTAACGTATTTTTTCCTCTTGGTCAGTATGGGCGTGCAAACATAATTGTTTGAATTAGCACACCTGCTTATGTTTTGTCTACTTATAGTTGCCCACAGGCAATATGAGATTATATGAAGGATTCCACTTGTTTTGATGCAAGTTCTTGGTTCTTATCTGCTCAGGGCCTACCAACCTACTCATAATAAGAGCCAGTGAGTGTAAATGGACGGACGGTTTATGAGGTGATAATTACATTTCACCTTGCCCTTTGAAGCGAATGATTCGAGATTACAGTTCTCATCTTCCTTTATCGATTGAAGTGGTGTGTGTAGGTAGGTTTCTTCTCAGAAGAAAAGCAACCACGAGTAATTCCCTTTGCCTGTTCTGTTATTGTTGTTTTCGTTTCAACACCAAAGAAAACAAAGCTTCTTTTAATTAAATTGTTCATCAGTTCAGGCTCACTCACATTTCTTAGATGTATGTATTTGAATACCGCTTCCAAGATACCCAACCTCTAACGGTTTGAATTTCACTGGACTTGACTCAGATAAGTTGAAAATCAACTTCAGTAGCGGCACTTTTTCTTTATTACATCTCCCCCTCCATCCTTTAAAGGAATGTACAAGACAATCTTTTTATTTGCATACGGGGACATTACCAAAATTGATAAGATTTCTGGCACGACAGCTAGCTTTCGTATTTATATGATTCTTTGATTAGCGATTTCATTGTGTACCTACACGCAATTATCTGCATAGGATGAGCTGTTGTTTTACTTTTTTCCTATAAAAATACTAACAATACCTAAATCGGATGACGTTTTAACTTTATTGCTTCATGAACTTGAGACGAGAATGATACCTGGCAGGGATCACACGTCGACTTTGTTCTTCTAGTGATGGAGTGGACAGAGCCAAGCTACAGTATGGAAATGAAGGAGTAGCTCTAGAAATCGTCAAATCCCCTTTTCAGACTTCAGCAAGCATGTTTAGACTTTTATGGCAAAAAATTATCACAAAGGAAGAGGTTTGTAAAACATTATTCATGCAAACGATGACTGAGAAAATGCTTATCATGAACGAAAGAACCTCATTTACATTCAACTTAATTTTCACTTTCTTATTAAAAAAGTAAATTGAAATACAAGGTCTAACAACAGTGCCATTAGTAGTGCCACAAAAATTGCAAGTTCTATGCAGTCAAACTAAACTACAACCATTCTCTAATGATGACGCTTGTGAACAAGTGCAAATTGAAAATTGAATCGCAATTGTGAAAAGTTTTTTTTATAATCATGTAATGATGAAATCGGTTCCATAAGCCATAAACATTCAATTTCTAATAATAAATCGTAATCAAACTACTATAACATCGTTAACACTTGCCAAACGACAATACTTAGCTTTTTTAATTTCCTGCTCAATTCGCCCCATTTTTGCTTCGTGCAAATAATATCTGCCTACGTTTCGAGTATGGTCGATCGTTATGATTGGCATGAAAATGAGTACAAATGAAGATTTTTTACTCAAAGTTTACTATAAACATATTATGTTATATGTAATTTGAAAAATGCAAATATATATTTACTTACATGTACGCTATAAATTAAGAAAATTTTGTAGACTTACCGAGTTACCGTCTCTGAAGGTTTTTGCTTCTCTCCTAATGTTGCTCACATGTGTACAAACACATTTAATGTTTTACTCGCAGCAATGTTCCACAAATTGTCTTTTATTTTTTTAAAGTTTCACTCCAGTGAATCAGATAAAACATGGGATCTTCTTAACACATAAAATGATGGAACTTTTGCATATAATGAAGTCTTGCAATTCAACCGAGAAAAGTTTACAGATTTATGAAAGCCATTAGCTCGGATTTGATAGTTTCATTCAACTTGCACTGTTTCTCTTTAAACGACACAGTTCTACTGAAGTTTCTGCTAAAAGTACTCGTCATAAGTATGTTTATGTACGTATGTGTAGGAGTAGATAACAAAGCTTATGGATGCACTAAACACGGAGATTTTATTTCTTCCAGGAAAATTTGTTTTGTGCAAAACAACATTACATCCTTACTTTTGCTAATCAGGTATTTATTCAAGACGAATGAATCTTCTGCTCGTTAGAACTACTACTGATGATGTCAACAACTAAAAACTGAAGGAAATCGAATGATGCAGCCAATTAAAATGAAATCGATATGTGTAATAGTTGATAAAGCTTAAATAAAAATCTTCAACAAAAACGTAGGTTAGTTATGAATGTCATTGTGCAAAATGGAAGTAAAAGGAACTCTACAATTTGCACGCACGTATATTGGGTAGGATGATGTTTGGGGCAATGCAAGACATTGTTGTACCACCGAATGAGCTGTGCACGGTATGAGTGCAAAAACGAGATTCGCCTCTAGTCACTCTTCTACCAGAGTGAGATTTTTTTCTCGTAAGCGAATGTGAAAGAGAGAGAAGAGGGAGAGAGACAGAGAGAGAGAGTGAAGTTTCAGGATTGACTCTTTCTTCGAGTCTGATATACTGAGCTTAAGTGGATGACTGTTTTATTTAACTGGCAGCCGTAATGGTGCTTCTTCCACTTCTTCAGCCCGCCTGGCTGCTTCCTCACAACCCTGGTTTAACTACGATATGTGTCCTCCGAAAAAAACGGTGGGGAGTGGGGATGCGTTGTTTCCAAAATTGGAAAAGGATCGTCACAAAAGTCAGTGAAATCTTTGAAGAATTTTCTAGTTCAGTGGAAACAAAAATGGGAGATTTTTTGCACCCTTGATTGCTGTTGGAATTCAATGAATTTTGAAAGCGGAGCGACGTTGGTGGTGATTTTAAAATTATTGTGTATTCATTGTCTGTGTTTTTAGCCTTGAATCGGACGGTTTCAGAAGTCTGCAAGCCCATCATTTTCATTAAATGAAATGAAATAGGTTTACTACACCAAACATGGTTTTTAATTAACGCTATTGTATTTTCAAAGTGTAGAAAAGATGCTTCGACTTATTTTTCACTTTTATCATTGCACTCTGAATGTGATTCATTAAAGATTGAATGAAGTATGGAGCTCATCTCACACTTTTTAGTTATGAAGTGGTCCATTAGACGAATTTTTATTTTTACAGCGGTATAGTAAGGGCTTTTTATTCTCGGAATTCTAAATAACAACCATCTCAAATGTAGATTTTTTATTCCAGCCAGTTTGCAAAAAGTAGCCGCAGCTGTTTGCCCCGGAAAAGCATTTTCAGAAGAAAAAAACTACAATTTTTGCAAAATCTCATATTTCATTGGCAGGTACGAAGCTTTGCGCTGAATGTGAATGATTCAAAAATACTTCATGCGTTAAAATGCAAAAGCAGCCTTGTTAACTTATATTCTTCTTCGCTAGCATAAAATTGTTTTCTACAAATAGATAGGTATAATTGAATAGAATCCACTACTCTAATGCAATTTAATGCTACATAAACCGTGGCAATGACCCAAACATATACTTATTCAATTATGTTTTTCATACTTTTAAACGTGCGTCATGAATCATTCAATCTTCCGCTAAAATTTTGCAAAAAAAGTGCGTTTATTCTATGAACAGAATGAAATAAAATACAGGGTGTAGCGCATCCAAAAAAGGATAAAAGTATAAATTTTAATGTGCTTAAAGCATGAAGCACACCAGCAGCCTTCTAATATTCTTTGATCATATCATCATATCATGAGTACTCCAAACAAGGGAACACTATTGTATTGAAAAAAGATATTCCGTTCCAGAAATTTTTGTTGAAATCAATAAAACACTTGGTATTAAATTAATGTATAAAATACAAACTTCTGTATACCGCTTTTTAACTGTAATGCCCACCGTACCAACACTTCACTCGATTGAACCTAGTCGATTCATTGCACTTGTATGGTCTACAGAGTACGGAAAGTACAACCTGTCGATAAAGTTACCATTAGAATTGCAGGCGGTGACACTAGCAAATCATGATGACTTGAATAAACTTCTTTGTAGGAGGATAAAAGTTTTTGTCACTTTAGTTTATGTGATTGGAAAACGAAAAATCTTACAAAAGGAAAGTCTGCCACCTCGAAAAAAAATGCACCACATCTTTTCTTTCTTATCATGAGCTTGGTTCAATTCAAGTAAAGGAAATGGAAAAGTAAGTGCTCACATTTATGCAAAACACATACCCAATAGGAAATTGTGTTTGTATTTGGCACACTACTGAAGTTGTACATTCATTTATGCATGCATGCAAAACTTTGCAGATTCAGCAACTTTGCGATTATCGGTTTGTGTACAATGTACACATCGGCTGCGGGCTTTTCATTTCGCTTTGTAATTGTATTATTAAATTCTAGTGAACCAGAAGGAAGAGGTTCCGCTTGCGTGGACCGTGGAACAGCCATAACAGTTGAAGGGTCTTGTTCTTGTTCCCTTGTCTGAATGTATGAGTTTTTTTTGTACATTTCATGAAAATCCAATGAGCAAAAATAGATAAGAAGGCATTTGAAAGCAACTCAAAAGTTTGTTCGATTCGTATGGGCTATATTTCTCTTCCTCTAATTCGTCAAACATTCGATTTCTACCCGAATAGTGTTTACTGTAGACCGAAAAGTATCATTTTTAGACGCAAATTATTAATTGTGTAAAATGGATGTTGAAGTCTTATGATTTAGTTGTGTAGGTTATTTTTATAGGGCTTTTCTGAAGGAGCGCTCAGAATTTCAATTGAGCATATAAAAAAATGACGTGTTCCAAGTTCCAATCAAATGCAAGCATTACAAAACGAGAAACATTTTCCCTGCAATTAAGAATAATTTGGCTTACATAATTTCTAACATGCGTATAGCTTTCTTGAGAACTTCACTTTTAAAACGTCCTATACGGACAAGATTTTTTCAATTTCTCATTTCGTCAGAATATCTTGTCCCGTTTGAAGAAATAAACTTCTCTTGTCTGTGGATATTGATTAGAAAATCTGGATGGTATTCTCAAAAACGTCTCGGAAAACTAATCATAAATATGGCATATCGTCGTCAAAAAGTATGTACCTATAAACATAAGACACAACGAAGCAAATACCAAAGGGCGCGATCTCAGTTTTAGCGTAAGGAAATACGGTCTTATTAATTTTGACATGCACTATGCACCTTCTTTACTTGACCAACTGATGGCTCTAAAATGAAGCATAAAAAACACGTAGTTTTTTTGACGGTTCGTAAATTCGTTAAAGAATCTTGTATGACTGAACATAGATTTAAATCCCCTACTGTCAAATTTGGCGAACTGAATTTCTGGCCCAGTGAGGAGAGGTAATCTTGTTGCTTTATATAAGTAATCCCAAATGGATTAAAAATAATCTGAGAGAGTATCTTACTTGTTGATGCAATTGAAATTAGTTTTTACTTTTTACTTTTACTGCTTCTAAATATTATATACTATTCAGTAAACCTATTTGACTTTATTGTTACACTAATCCTGCTTAATTTGTATTAATGCGAGAGGCATTTGCTGCTGTAATGAGGTGGATTTAACATAACCATCTTTTTAAATTACGTGACATTGAATGCAAAAAGAAACAGAAGGAACGACCAGACATTGCGAACAGAAAGCAAAGAGCCTTACCTGGGCACATCTCGATTAGGAATTAGAACTGGGAATACATTTTTATTTGGAAGTTTTGCAAAAAAATTGTGACTGTGAGATCTAGAAAAGGTAGCAAAATGGGAGACAATTAAAAATAATCCGTATGAGAGCTTTACTAGGTACTTACATACATAACATGGGTATTGTCGCAAAGCATTTGCTTTTTAGTTTTTCATTTTCTACGAATATCTGTCTTTTGGGACTTGTAATCTGCAACATATTTTTTTAAATCATGAATGAGCGTACCTATAATGGAATTAGTAATACCCAGAAAAAGACAAACCAATCTACAGAGGATTTAAAAATTGCAAATTCTATATTCGCTTAATTAGATGTTCACAGAACATACCGGATTGAAATTCCAAATGTGCACAAAACACATGTTGTTAAGCCGCAGTAATGAGACACTAAATGCTGACAATATCATCTCTAACGACCATACATTTTCGAATATGGGTAAGTATTCTAAAAAATATATATATTCTTTTCGAAATATCCGTTTGTGTTTGAGTATAAAGTTCCCAAAGTATTACTGAGTTTTCTGTGAAAATCCCTGCGGCTTGCTTTTGATTTTACAAACGGAGATTTTTTAGTATGATTGTACAATTAGTCCGTGGGGATGTCATTAGGGCAAACATTTCATGTAGTGAGGCATTTTTATGGTACGATCATGATCATGACTCTCTATGACTGACTCAGCTTTCCATTTCCATGATGCTGGTAACAAAATCTAAACTTTTCTTTGCAGGGGAATCAAATTCCTAGATGTTTCTGGGAACAGTAAAAACTATAAAGTGCACGCTGAGTTTTCTGCAAAATTGCTTGATTTTTTTTGCTTGTTAGCGCAATTCCATATATCTAAAATCATTGTACGAATAATCATGGCCAATCCAATAATAAACTACTTACTCGTATTCGTATATTAAATAGTTATGCAAACCGGAAACATGTAGAGATTGGATTTCACCTGAACACGTCACGATCATGATGATTTCCGATTATGCATTCGATACTATTAAATCGGATGACATTTAAAATTACCAGAAAGATATATTGCTAAAGTTCAAGTGAAGGAAGAATTTGTAAAGATTAATGAGCTAATGACATGCTAACACCATAAAATGTTCGAGTTACACAGGTTATGCATGAATTCATTATATGATTATGCAAGTACATTTAGGGAGCAGGGTCGATTTTCAAGTGATGACAGAGTATATGAAAGAAATAGAAAGACAGAAAGCATGAATCAAGTATGTGCCTCAACAACATTTTTTTGGGCTAAATGAAGAAGACGAAAATCATTTTGCAATTTCCATTTCCATTCACACATGAAAAATGCATACACTGGAAGCAATCAAATTTATTTGATTAAAATTCGCTTTGTCAGGAACAATTTAATCTGGTCAAAAAGCACCCAAAATAACAAAAATAGAATAAAGAAGTAGGGCCTTTTATTGCTCGGTTTAAGTTCAGTCCAGTTTCCATCTAAATATTTAATACTTGTATTTTAAATTCTAATGAAGTATTAGGAGTCAACAGCTTCTTCACAATACGCTCCAATTCTTGCAAAGCTAGCTGACAATGCGTTTTCCCAATGAGATCAACTTCCGTTTGCTCCGTTTGTGTCAGAAATCTGCGGACATCGCGAAGATTCTCAGAGATGGTCCTATCTCCAAGAATGTCCGCCACCGTGAACTCCATTTCCACTCCTCTCAATAGTAGAACAATAAGATGTAATGCTGCTCTACGAACGTGAATATTCTTCTCCGTGGTAAGAATTGATTGAACACAATACCAGACCTAAAACAAAATTTAACACGTTAAAAATCCATTGCCACATTTCGTGTTTCATATATTTTGCTTCAATAGTCATTTCCAAGATCGATAGCTTTAGGCTACTATATTACATTACATTTTTATTCATCCATGAAATAAATACATTATATAAAACGGTAGTTTAACGTTTTCAGCTCACTAGCAGTGCATGCAACATATTAAATCCTCATTTTATCCTAACCTCAGTCAAAATTATCCCCAAAGAAAATTTCAGCAAATGACAGAGCTCTCCAAGATTTGACAGGGCTGAAGCTCTGATCAAAGGCTCCTCATCTCTCATCAGGCGGAAAAAGACGTTTGTCAAAGGAACTCGGTAGCTTGGGGCCAAACCTCCCAATTTTTGAACAACTTTTACCAGAATTTCTCCAACTTTCATTCTCGTTTCAATTTTTTCCTCTGTGTCAAGTCTTTGATACATACGCCTCGTCGAGGAATCAGACTTGTCACTTTCACTCTCTCCGCCTACACTTTCGGTGATATAAAAATCATATTCCTTGATTAAAATTGGAACCACCTTCTTATGAAACTTTAACGCAAGGGAAGCCATTCCTTGGATCGACATCAAATACACGTAAGAGTCATCATTTGTCAGATTTTCTTGAAAAATCTTTAAAACTTGTGCGTCATTATTTAACGTGTCTGGGTCTCCTTGGTCAATCAGTCTTCGTAACTCGAGGATTCCGTGCCCTTTCACATGAACCATTGGACTTTTCGCGTCTTCCATGGCTAGCTGTAAGCGACTTTTAAAGATTTCGTGTTTGCTCGCACGATGAGCATTGGCTCCACGTGTGCCTATACTTCGAAGAAGACCACTTGCCGTTTTAGGAATCCCTTGCCTGACTAAACTCGGTTGAGTACTTTCGGTCAATTTTCGAAGATGAGGAATGAAGCATTCCAAATTATCCCACATATCATTTATTTCCTTATCGATCATAGAGGATGACGGTGATTGATTGATGGGATGCTGGTGGCTCGATATGGTTGTTGTCGCTGCAGACGCTGCTTCAACCAGGGCCCCAATTATGCCCAAGGAGTACATGATTAACTGACTTGAATCAAACGAGACGTCAGAATTTGAACACGCTTCTGATGTAAACTTATTCAGCAAAAGCTCAAGAAAGCCTAGAGTTTCTGACGTGCTTTCAGATTGACCAAATTGTTCGAGGATTGCATCTTCTTCGCCTAATTCACCTAACAGCTTGAACGTTATAAATCTATGACAGTCTTCTATAAACACCATCGCATTATCTTCCCCACCAAGTCCAGAAAGATGCGTGGGCATTTCATCACTTTTAAACTTTCTCTTACGGTCTATGATCTTCCCTTTGGCATGTCTCGAAGTGCCCCATGATAGGAGCTGTCTAAATAAGACTGGCCAATGTCCCTTGAGCTTTTCACTTTTCAGCACATGGCAGGATAGAGTAAAGCACATTGGATCAAGGTATTCATCATAAAGCTCACTATAATTACTACTGCTCGATATAGTTTCTCGCCATACTCGAATTACGTGAATTTCTTCCGCGTTGTCATCCGCACACTGAAAATCGAATTTGTTCAAAGTAGGTGAATCTTGATGAGACTCTTGATTCAGAATAAGCGTCATGCAGAAATCACATAAATCAACCGGTCGACTCGGATTTGCAGATGTGTCTGGCTTTACGTTGATGAACGATAAACTTAAACTCTGACCTGAGCCAGATGCGTAAATTTCAAAAAGCGAAATTAGAACATCCCTTAATTTATGACGCAGCTGCTCCACAACTTTGGCAATTTTTGGCTCTTGTATTGCTCTTCTCAAGTACCTTTCGCACGCAACAAATATTTGAAGAAACAAAGACCACACAGGTTGCAAAAATTTTAAAGAAAAGGTAACGTTCATTGGCTTCAGCAGGCTTAACAAAAGTTCGCCATAAGTTACACAAAGGGCAATTTTTTGAATAGGAGCTGACACTTGACTTGATTTACTAGTCTCTAGCAATTTAATTCCGCAATCTACATTTTTCTCATTATCTTGGCAGTTCTCCAACAGAAGAACATGATGAAACAACCTGTCCCAGAAAGTAGATTTCGCAAGGGCAGGGTCTATTTCCATTAGCACCATTGAGCAAAACAAGCCTATCCGCAATAATTCCACATTAGTCCCGTACGGTAAATTACTAGAGGAGGTTAATGGGTGATTTTTGTCATTACTCTCGCAATCCATTGAAACATTTCCTGAGTTTTCTGCTATGACGTGGTCTTTTCCTGCTTCCGGAATTTGTTTTACAAGGTGTAAGCACTGTTCCGAGAGGCTGCGCAAAGTTTCACGGTCTTTTAACCTCCCGCATTTTACCAGAGAAGCTTTCATCAAGTTTGAAATGACTCGCATCAGTTTCCACGAATCGGATTGTCCGGAAGAATCAAGCATTGCGGTTGACACCATTACCAGCCCATCTGTGGAGAGGACTATTTCGTGCAAAAGCTCGCAGCAAGAATTACTTATCCAATGAGGCTTTTGAGTTGCACCGATGAGAAAAAGAGAGTTGATTAAACTTGATTTTGGAATGTACTGGAGGAAGACGGTCTGCAAATGACGTCTCATGTTATCTCTAATTGTCATTACATTTTCATACTGTTCCTTTGATAACGATTCATTTGCGCTGTTACTATTCGGCTCTGCTATTGGAGCTTTGCAGATTTGCAAAAGTCCTGCTAAAATGTCACTAGTATATTTCGGAATTATCAAAGTAAAAATGGATGGTTCATCTGCAAAATTCAGAAGCGTCTCTAAGACATGGCTTAAGCGAAGAAACTGCTGGTAATGTGAAACAGGGTCAGCCTCCTTGAGAAAATGAGGTACACTTGGGCTCATCTTGCGGAGTTTGTCTGGAACTCCGAGCCCGGGAAGTAAGTAGGGAACTACACCAAAGCCAATAACCAACTCAACAGATTTTTGTACATTAATTTGGGATTGGATACTAAGAACACTGATAGCTTTCTCCTCCTCCGTTTGGGCGGCTTCAGTTTCCTCTATCGCTGCTTTTAATTTCGAAAGAAGAGACAAAATAATACACGTTAAATGCCAAGAAGAGACTGAATCTGTGGAGGACGGTAGAAGAGGCATTGATGACTCCATATAATCCACGTGTTTCAGACAGTGCTCCATTAATGTTTGAAAGACTCCCTCAGGACCTTCTATTTTTGTCTTATTCCTACTGGTTGCTGAAGCATCTCCGTTGGTTTCTATATAATAAATAACAATGACGAAACATTTGATGGAATCTCATGATAAGTAAGTAGTTTCAGAAGATTAGAACTAGGGTGCGATTATAAAAAACCATAACCTTACCTTCAAAAGGAGCTGCCAAATATTTAAACATTTCCAAAACTTTCTCCAGTTCCATTGTATGTATTTCGATCTACGTTCGTTACTATTTGCTTTGAGCACTTACTGAACGCTCACAACACAAAAGTTAAATAGTCAACAACTTTTCCTGATTTCAAGAAACAAAATTGTTCAAGGTCAAAATAAACAGTGAAAAATAAAAACTTTGATGTCATTTATATGTTGATTAGAAATAATTATTGATGCCAAACGTCTGATTTAAATAATTTGCAAACAAGCGGAAATGACCAAAAACCACGAGCACGAGCTCGTGT
>JAHZMX010005646.1:0-14625 GCA_027743895.1 Seira musarum
GTTCGAATTTACCCGTGACATCCCGCAATTCGTATTCCGACCTGTCTTGCTTTTCTTGTCCGCTCCTCTCATCTTCTTCCTTTTCCAGTGGAACCACTTCATCCCCATTGGAATCAAAGTAGCGCTCATATTTATGGGGTTCACCAAGAGTTCCATTATGAAAATTTTTAGCCGTATTCACAACTTCTTTCCATCCAGATATTGATTTTTCACCACCGGGTATAGTTCTGGTAATTTTTGTGTAGTTCCCCACACCTCCGTACTCCACCTTGACTTTACGTTCGTAAGTCACCACCCTGTCAAAGTTTTCTTCCCCACCGACCACACTGATTCCTTTGGCGTACACAATTGGTTTCGGCTTGAGTAAATCGTCACGAACTGAGCGCATCCTAATCTCACTATCTGTGTTCGTTACCGTCAACATTGAATTCCAGTCACTTTGATCCAGCAATATTTCATCGTGAATGAGTTTTGTCTCTCCAATTTTGCCTTCATTTTCAAAAGTGATGACTTCCAAACTTCCGTTTCCTGTTGCAATTTGATATGCAATGTAATATGGAAATCGGTTAACGAATTGGCCATTTTTGGTTTTCAGTAATCTCACAAGCTCGTTATTTTTGTAGAGGGAGACGGCGTTACCATCACTTTGACTAATCTTCAAAGTGAACGTGCGTCCCGAAGGAACTACTATTTCATCAGGTTTATTTCGATTTTCGCGGAGAAAGCCATTACCCGTGATGCGAATGAACGCATCCTTATCACATGATATTCCATCCCTCTCAAGTTTGGCATAAAGGCAAAGGTCACGAAACAAGAAAGTATTCCGAAAAAATTCCCTAAAATCCTCATTAAACATTTCCAGTGTTTGGTCGTACGCCCTGCTATCCCGATTTCTAAAATCTTCTTCCGCATTTCTGGTATCGAGTTTGCTCTGTTTTATTGCATCCTCCATAGCTTGGCCAGAGATGGAGGTTAATTTAATTTTGTAAATGGAACCTTTCTTCTCGTACTTTAAGGAGTACGTACTGTTTTCCATCGTGTAGTCATAGGAAAATCCATTCACAGTTTTCTCCCAAATTTTAAATTGTCCGCTATCAGCTACGTCATAACTTTCGTTTAGAAAGTAGAGATGAAGCGTAAATGAAAGCCTGTTTGCTGCGGACATTTCCAAATATGTAATTGTGATTAGATTATTCCGAATTTGGAACTGGCCTTGTTCCAATGCCTGAATTAGGTTGTTTTTTGCATCATCAGCCAAATCAAATTTTTCGATTGCTTCTGCAGGATCCGCAAATATATTTTGCAGTAATAGGAGGACCTTCGAGCCTGTGATAGAATTCATTTTGACTTTATCTTTGTTGTAGTAAACAATACGGTTTTGATTGCGACCAACTATTGAGATGCTTTTCGCTGGTGGACTCATCGTTTCTTCGTATACTCGAAGCCACGACCAGGAATTTTCTTCTTTTTCACGACGGAAAATTACAATTAATCCTGTATCCGTATCGCATGCTGCTATAACCGTTTCAGCTACGACAACTGTGGACTTCTTCGAAAATTCTAGTAATTTTCGAGTTGTTTCCCACGACTTATTTTTCTCATCGAATGCATAAATTAGCACACTTTTTGAATTCGTTGTTTCAACAGTAATTGCAAATGACAAACTGAAATAAAGCAACTGGAATGAAACAATTTCATCTGGCAATTCAGTACATTCCATTGTACCTTCAGGTCTGCATTTTTCAATTTCCATGTCCAAATTATCCCTCGACGTAATGCGTAGTTGAAGTTGTCCGTTAACTTTGGAAACAACAACCGCAAAATTCTCTCCAAATCCAAACTGCGATGGTCCCAAAGTTTCTGCACGACTGAAACGAATGATCCCACTAGGTAATGAAGGAAGTAGTTTGGGTACAGTGTAGGAATCATACTCAAAAGTGACGTCAACTCCAACGGGAAAATATATGCCTCTGGACAACTTTCCTAAATTATTGTAACTAAAGCTGAAAAGTGGCTCAGAGCTCCCAGCTTTCAGTTGCTGAGATATTCCAGTAAGCAGTCTTTCACTGCCTTCCAAATTATCAATATGTTTTGATTGAACTTCGTAAGAGGATTTCAAGTGTTGTTTATAATTTTCTGTTTCCAACTTAAATCCTACGAAGCAGTTCGAGTTGGATAGCGGAACTGGGAATGAGATACTTTCAGTTTCTTTTATGACTGGACTGTAGCCCTGATATTCATTCCGTTGCTTTTCTTCATATTCAATCTCCACCTTCATCAGAGTTTTGTTTGCCTCATCAACTTCCTTGATTGATTTGAGGTTCATTGCCTTCGTGTATGTCTTACCACCCGATCGAGGTAAGGTACTGATGGTTTGATGATATTCGTATTCATACGTCCTACCAGTTTTTTTGTTGATCCGCGTTGATACATACCACGTCAGTGTGGTAGTCTTCAAACTTGCGCGGTCTTGCCCAACCCCTTTCCAGTAAGGCCATGTAAGACTTTTTTGTCGGCTGTTATCGCTACCACCGTAAACAACAGTTTCGCCGGGACTGTCAATAATCCAATGGCCGTCTTGAAATTTTATGGAAATATTGGGATCATCTTCTTCTTGGTTTTCGATTTTGAAAAGACCCGTTTCGCAGTCGTCATTGTTGATGCGTTTATGTAATATTTCCAATCTTCATGGAAAACGCTTTCGCCAGTGTTAAGGGAAATAGAATCCTCTGGAATATTTATTGTCCATCCAAATCCAACTGTTGTTGGCTTCTGCATATTGGCGCTGTTGTAGTACAAACCCAGCTGAAGTCCCCATCCCCCAGAATCAGCTCCGTCCAACAATGGAATGCGGAGTTGCACATTTCCTGTAATTAGATCAACAGCGTCAAGTAAAATACCCTGACTTGAAGACCATTGTTTGCTCCATTGAAGGGTAGGTTTGTTTGGGAGACTCACGCCAGTTGGAATATCGGACAATTGAAAAATTCTTCGAATTGTTGCAAGGCCTTGCTGTGGCGCGGATGTGGTTGTTAAAGTTACCTGGCTGTCATGAACTTCAAAAATTTGAGCAGATTGTAATTGATTATTTGTCAATTGAACCAAAAAATAAGGTGGCTGGTCTAGAGTAGCTGGCACTGTTCCAAGAAAAGTTCCATATCTGAGCAAGGAATTTTCTATTTTCTCAGGTTCAATTAAAGTTGACCAACTTGACTGATCATTGTCGTAAGTTAGGCATGTCAAACCATCATCTCCGGTAAAAATCAAGTCATCTTGAGAATCCCCATTGACATCGGCAATTTTAAGAGATTCCATAAAAGTTGGTCTGAAGTTGCGCAGATGATTCACAAAAGTTATAGTGTGATTTACCCCAATGTCGTAAAAATACAGGCCACTGGCGTTCACAAGCAGAATACTTGGATGATCAAGAGCCAATAAATTTCCAAACATAACAAAATCAGTCCCATTACGTTTTTCTCCGATATCTCCACTTCTTTGCAAAAACTCCAAGTTGTATGTCTTGTCAAACCGATAAATCTCGAAAGCTTGTTTGGTTCTTAAAACAAAAATATCTTCATTCAAATATATGTCGTTTTCCATGTCGGTCCATTTATTGTCGAATGATCGATCTCTCAATTCCCCGAGTGGAAACTGTTTTCTTTGCTGAACAATTTCCTTTCTCACAGAATAAAATCTCACGTTGCCCCCGCTTTTTTTTGTAATTATGCCAAGCAAGTTCTTGTTTGGGTAAAAGTGTCCAAATTTCAATATATTTCCAGGTTTGTCCCACTCATACAAATTGTGAAACCTGGAGTCCATCGTGAGCTTTTGAAGACCGTCACTTGAGGCATTGTAGAATACCAAGCCTTCCGCATTTCTTAAAACTATTTGGGTTTCCCCTTTCTTTCCAAGAGTGTTGTCAAATATCCATGGATATTTTTCCAAAGGATAGGAAATCTCGCCGTCGAAGACCTTTTTCTCCCACAGCTTTTTACGTTCCTCAACACTGAACGCCGTAATGGTGTCATTCTGGCGCACAACAAAAAAGGAGCTGGTGGAAATTACGGGTTCGATTTTCCCTAAACCTTTCAAGGGTCGGGTTGTATTTTGGATTTTTATTTCCGAGGACATGGTCACAGTAACCTGTTAATGCAATGAATGCATGCCCAAGGGAAGAACCATTGGAATTTTATAACGTCACCATCAAGTTTTCCATTAAATGGCTTACCACGAACTGGGGAAGGTTTACTTGGAAAATGTCAAACCAGTATTTTATCATCTCATTTAAGTTAATTGATTAGATGAGCTTCGCAACGTCGGAGATAATCATTTTTTTCTGTGGCTTGACTTTACACACGGGCCCATGCATATCACGATGTTTGACTTACACTGTACATACACGTACTTGTACTGTACATGTTTAGACCTCCTTTGATTTCATTTTTTTCTTTGGTGAATAGAGCATGGTCGAAAGATGTGTGAAAATTTACAGCGTGCACACTTTTGTTAGCTCGGAGAAATTAAAAATTTGCCCCCATTTAATATAATGATGAACAAAATCGTCCAAAAGTAGAGTTCTGCAATCGGTCCTGGTGGTCAGCAAACCGTATGTGGGGTCATGTTTTTTCAAGTAATGCTGGTTTTCATTACTTTTCAGACATAACTATTCACTTACATAGCAAAAATTTCAGAAGGTTGCGGTTTGGGCGTGTTTTTCAACGATAGGAGGGCTGCATGCGCGGGCCACTGTCCAACTCTACATTGCAAATTTTGGTTTTCCTGTCATAATTTAAAAAATACGAAAATGTGCACGTTGTAAATTTATTCACATATGATTTCGACCCTGCTTTATTCAGCAAAAAAAAATTGAAATCGCAGGCGGTCTAAACACATCCCGTGCATTCGTAATCCCAATTAAATTAAACAGAAAGTGAAACTGGCAAAAAGCTGCTGTTATCACATAGCTTCAAATCAAGACATTCTGAAATTTAATGCAACAGCAATGTTTCTTTCAATAAAAAGTTTTAGCTATTGACTCTCTCCGAAATATTTCACAAAAATGGCTGAAAAGCTGCATAAAATTTTTGTCCTCATAATCAGTGCGCAAGGAAAATTTGTTTCAAATTTAAAGTCACTGGTTGAACTCGATCAAAAGTTATCCTCTACAATGACTGACTCATCAAAATCAATACTCTGCCAATACTCACCTACGTAATAATCTCGGACTCAAAAACTTATTCTAACCACAACCTCTGGACTACAGAAGTGGGTGGACTACAGAACCCAGAATATAAAAACAAATAAACAAGCTCCAATTAAAGGCGGTTACGTTAGACATGCTTTTAACAAATAAAGCTCATTTGAAACAATTCCGCTTAATAATCAGTAAGTCCAGACATAAAATTGTTTTTATGTTGCAGTCGCAACTACTATAAGAATGATATGATTAAAAACGTTCAATTTTGTCTCTCCTGCATCATTTACAAATCATTAGCAATTTTTTGGATGCGATTTCAGCAAATAATCAAACAATGAATGAGTGTAGGCGTTGATTTAAATAGAAAATTTGTCGCAATGTACAAATCTTTAAATCAAATATAAGCAATAATTTATTTGTCCCTAGTGCAAAGCGCACGAAAGCTACGAATATAATGCTCAAACACGCTCATTTGCAGTTAGGTTCAAGGACGATAAGTTGTAACCTTTCAAAAATTTGATTCGCTATGGGAGTTCATTTTTTTGGGAAAAAGAAAAAAAATATAAATTCATCAATGTAATATGCAATAAAAAAGACAAATTCTTTATCCATGTTGCAAACGACAAACGATAGATATTCGAACCCCAATACAAACATTGGTATATTTGCGTTGATCTTAACTCAAGAGTTCCAAGAAATTCTGGAACATAGTTCATCTAACAATTTACTCTAGTTGGTTTAAATTGATAGCGTACTTTATTGAGGTTTTTGTTCATAATGTCGTAATACGTAGCTATATTCAATTTCAGTAAATTTGAGAATCTTCGAAATTATAGTTTTTCCAACTAGTAAATATAGCACAAATTGACGGTGTAATTCATATTTTTCTTCAGCATGTCAAATTACATCTGTGTACCAATTTTCAGACAGATCCGAGACATTTTGAAATATAATTTTTCTGCCAATTTTTGCTATATAGCACAAAATTGATAAAATTTGACGCGTAATTCATTCATATTCGTTTTTAGAAAGTCAAACTACACCGGTATACCGATTTTCAGCCCAATCTTAGACATTTTCAAAATATAGTTTTTCCACCAATTTGTGCTATATAAGTAGCTCAAATTGGCTGAAAATCAATAAGCTACCTACACTTAACTTATACTACCTGCATACCAAATTGCAGGTTGATCGGTCAAACCTAAACCGAGTTAGTGGGCTGACTGACGGACAGACGTACAGACATACGTGATCACATAATGTTCCAAACTTCGTATACAACATAAAAATGAACATTAATTACTCACTTTTGACCACATTGAGTCATGGTCCAGAGTCCTGAATAAAGATTCATACTAAAAACAGAAAATCATCGTTCATTGAAAGCAGCAGTAGCATCAGCAGAAGAATGATACCAAAAATATCTGGCAAGGAGCAATTTATTTTCTTGAAAGTGTTGTTTGCCTGTGTAGCAAGTGCAGTGAACTAGCATAATAAATACCAATTCAGATTCATTTACTTGTGAGACGAGGTCATCACTTCTAGATTTTGTTTATTTAACCTTCTTATTGAAATTGACGTGTCCGTCCGACTGTCCATCCGATTAATAACTCTCTAACGCGATCACCGAATGACCTCAAAATTGGAACCAAGGTTTCTTGTATAATGAGGGCGAACTACATTGTTTTTCAAAATTTCAGGTCAACTATTGAGGCAGGTTCAGCCTTGGAATTATTTTTTTTTCAAATAGATTTTATAACTTCCGATAGCTTATTCGAAAGCCCATGAAAAACTAAGCCAGGCTGTATTTGGAATATTCAAAAAATTTTAACGGTCAACAGCTGAATTTTATACTAAACGAAAATTGGTGGTTAAAACAATTTGCATGTATACTGTGGTGATATCGATATGAAGTTATTCATCTTATGACAATTTATGGGACATGATGGACAACAGGTTCAGCAAGACATTATAATAAGTATAACAGGATGAAAAAGACAGCATTTGCCCCATTACTCAGCTACGTCCTTATCACTGTTTTAACTGCACAAGTTTAATTGGGAGACGAGGTTATCACTCACTTGCAGAGTTGCTTCTTTAATATTCGTATCACAAATACGCTCTACAGCGCAAGGCAGATTGGTAAAAAATGGGACCTACAGCTTCAGTAGTATTTTTTTATGTATGGAGCCGTGCAGTTAAAAATGAGATTTTCTCGCGATGACCTAACCCGTTTTTCCAATATTCAATTTACCTTTCTGTTAATGTATGCGTCAGTCGATGTGAAATTTTAGGTAACTTAATTTAGTGCCAAAAAATACCTTCACAGTGATCGAAGATGGGAAAACGTAACTGAAAGAAAAGGTGCATGTGACAAAGTAAAACATGAGCGTTTAAGTAATCCTTTATTACCAAAGAACCTCGTAACTGCTATTGCTAGTCAGAGAAGTCATGATTTTGTGAAATGATCGATCGTACGCCAAAACCGTAGCAGCAAAGAAGCGAAGTAAACGAAGAAGCGAAGTCTTTACCAACAGTTTCTGTTCACTCTAGGTTCTTACCAGACATGTCCATTTGCCCGGGTTTTAACATTAAAATCCACTGGGTGTGGGTTTTAACGGACAAAAACGGGTTTGAATGGGTAGATGGGTCAAATAAAATAGTTTAATCAATGAAAATATTTCGAACAACTGTTTATGTAGAAATGTTAAGCTAAATCCAGGCTATCGACTCAACGTTTCAAAAACTACAAACAGTGCACACGCTGCGTGAAAACGCAGTCGTAAAACTCGGCTTTTAAATGGATTGAAATGCCCTATATATATGCGCGTTTTAATTCGTCCAAATTTAAGGTTATAATTAATTTTGCCCATTGATACCCTTTAAAACCCGCCTCACATGAGGTGGGTAAAAACCAATTTTAACCCGTTTTTGTCCATACGCATTTTTCCCTTGTACCATGTCTGGTTTTAACAAATAGGGCTTTACTCGTATAATAGCAATTTTGCGTACACAATTTTTTAAAAATGTGTACGCACATAATTATCTCTGCCACATGCGATATCGAGGATTGCTTCAGAGCAGGTTGCAGCTCACGCAAGCATTTGATTTAAACCTGGAAGCGTAGAATACATGTAAAGCTGCGTGGAATTAAAGGTAAAACGGTTGGACAATTCACGCAGTTTTACTCCATTCATGTCTAAAATATTTCTTTCATCATTCAGGAAAATTTGGTGCAGAATTCAGCACGGATTGTGTTTACAGAATCTTTTGTCATTTTTACTGTGGCAGGAAGCGGTATACAAGTAAAGTTTATTCACGCTGGTTGAAACTTCCTAATGAATTTTTTAGCATGCGCTGACCACATGCATCGTAGTTGTTTAAAAAAGTGATAAATGAGAAGTACGAAGCCATTTCCGGGGGCATTTTCTGGTCAAGAGAAGAAGCTCGCCGTGCTCCGTGCTAATTCTTCATCAAGTTGCGTTCGTGTTAAAGCTCGACAGTTTTTGCAATTTCTGAAAGATGTATATAAGTACAAATAGATAATATGGACCGAATGACAAAATTTCTGGCAGGGGCAGCTTCAATTTTATTTAGCAATGGTAAGTCGTCACTATCATTTAGTACAATGGACAAAGTGCATTGCAGTTTTTCAAGTGAGTTATGGCAGTTTCGTTAGATTTACACTAAATTAATTTATTGAATTAAGTGGTTTTCATCCTTAAACCCAAAGTTTTGAGTTATCAAAGTTTTTTCCGTTGCTTGTGGTTCAATTAAATTTGCTTGCTGTCATATGTCATGAAATAAAACCTAACATGATACACTCGTAAAAAATTCATTTGCTACAGAATACAGTAACAAGAGAAGACTAATCCTCAGGTTAATTAGGAACGTTCTCCCAATTTTCCAAACATAATTACATTATTTCGTAATGTCTTATTGGGTCAAGTTTGCTTCATTAGTCCTTCTGTTTAATGTCATTTTTATAATACCTTCCACATCATCACAAGAACATGACGACTATGGTGGCCTTAACTGCGATAAATATTGCTTTTCGTAAGATCAAATGTAATGGATTATTAATCGATTCCCCAAAAAACTGCTTAAGTTTCAGCGTTTTAAGTGATCGTGATAAATCGAGAATACATTATGCATTATTCTGTGATATTCCATAGATCTTGCAGTAAATACTTTCTTGGATCGGAGTTCAGCCCATGCGTCAGAGCAAATGTTCATTGCAGTTGTTTCAGGGTGATAAGGTGAAGAGAGAGAATATTGATAGGGGTGAATTTAGGGCTTACCATGACATTATCAATATATTTTTCATTGTAGCATACGTAATCCTATTATAATCATATTAATCGTCGCTATCGTCATAGCGGGAACCTGTGGGGTATGCTTCTATTGCTGCAAGCACCGCCAAGACACACGAGGACACATCTCAACCTCACCAGGAGTGACTGCCGGTATGCAAACCACAGAAGCTGCGTAAACCAGTATTCTGATAAGTTTGATAACCTTACTCATCTTCATCTTTAATACTGTATTAATGGCTTCACTTAATCTTTTCAGTGCCTGTCATTAGCGGAAGTAATGACTGTTACGAAACAACAAACTTTAGTCATGCATCTTTTCAAGAGGAATCCACCTCTTTCGATCAACCAATGGCAGTAGCAGATAGCTGTCATTCCATGTCTGAATCTTGTACTTTCGTTGACTCGGCGTCACCAGCTAGTAATGACTGTAGCACTACTGCTGATAAACCTGATGTAAGTAGAGAACTAGACATATTAAGCAGTAAATGTAATCAAAGTAAACTATGTTGCACAAACTAACCAGATTAATCCACAATTTCTTTTTGTTGTGGTTTAATTTTTCAGTGTTCCGCCAGTTCAAATGACCCTTAAATATCGCCGTTCATGTTAGAGTCTAGAGTTATCACATCATTTGAGGTTCAATATATCTCAGTCCAGAAATGTTCTACTTAATCCTGCAATACAAAATGTAGTCGACTAGAAAGGGATATTTTTTGTTAGCTCTATTATCTTTTAGGAAAGTTAAGCGCAAGCTCGTGAATTGTTTCTCGGAATCCGAGGTTAATGATCTACAAAAACCACTACGTTGAAATATGTATGATTACTTCTTTTATTAAATCAAAAAATTACGAAGTTTACCAAAGATTTACTACAAAGAATTGTCTCCTCAAGGTCTATTTGTTAGTGTAACTTGGAGAACATAAAATCGCGTTATGCGTACAAAATTGCGACCTTAAATGTTTCTCCTAAAATGTTGATGTTACGAATACTCTAAAATATCGTAATCACTATCGTAATCAGCAACCTCAAATTGACCATACACATTCCGCATTCAATTTTTTGATACCCTAGACGTGCACTTTAATTGTTAGCAGAAATTTAAGGCAGTCTTAACTCGAAGTCTAACCCTAAGTGATACAAAAAAGTGGACTTTCCAATTGCGATTCTCAATTCTTTAAAAAACCGTGAAACTCAAAATTGAAATTTGGCAGAACCTAAATCATAAAAATAAGATAATCAGTATAGTGCAGCAGAAGGCTTGACAAACTTTTTATAAATAAGTCTGTTTGAATAGCCTTGTTGCTTGTGATAACATCAATTTCAATTGGGGTTTCGTGTTTTGGTGCAGGAAAAACAATATTGTTTTACATTTTCACCTCATTCATTTATCCCACTTGGAGGAATACTCGTTCGTCTACCGTTCCCGAGAGTTGGAACATCTAACCCAAACCGTTTTTTTTTTGGAAAAACGACAAAAATGTCCAGAAGCGAGAAATTAACATTGGCTATTTCACAAACCGTGAATCTCTCGACAAGTCTTCTGGCTTAAATCGTAACAGCTTTACATAAAAGTCAGTAATATGAATATAACAATGAATCTAACATATGCATTAATTACTTTGATGAACCTTAATTACTTACTTTTGACTACATTGAGTCATGGTCCAGAGTCCAGAATTATGATTCATACCAAAAACAGAAATTTTCTTTAATTGAAACCACCAGTAGCATCATCAAAAGAGAGATACCAAAAATATCTAGCGAGGAAGAATTTTTTCTTGGAAATGCTGTTTGCATGTGTAGCAAGTGCAGTGCACTGGAATAATAACTACCAATTCAGATTTATTTACTTGTGAGACGAGGTCATCACTTGCAGATTTGTGTTTTTTTAATCTCTGTGGCACAAACGCAATGCGCTCTCCAGTTCAAAGAAGATTAATAAAAATGGAAATTGCAGTTTCAATTGCCTTTCACTGTATAAAAAGCTGTGCAGCTAAAGCAGCAATTTGAATGAACGTAAGTAGTTTTCTCTTTTTCATTTAAAAAAGAAGCAAATAAATATGCAGTACTAATATTTCTATGATACATCCCGTCATATTGAGTCGAAATATTTCTTTTTCTTAAACAACTTAGGTATAGAATCACTGCTTTCATAGCTGTCTAATATTGTAATGGCTGAAATTAAAGCTGTTAAACCAGCGATTACGACGTAGCTGAAAAAGATTAACGGCGAGAGAGTTGCTCCCTGAATACGATTTTAAAATAATGTCGTTTTATAGGCCGCCAAACAAATTAGCTCTTTGCATTTGAACCCACGAATTATGTGTATCAAAGGTATTGCAACATATTTGCATGGAAAGAGTTTGACGGGGCCCATGTTCTAAGAAAAAAGATTTAGCCGCCTGCAGCCATTCACGGATAACGAATTTCAAATATTGAAAAAACGTCTTACGAAACATTTCAAGGGGTATCACATACCAAATTTTACAATGAAAACTTTTGGGACTTTGACGGTTAAAAAGTTCGAAATTCAAAGCGACCGCCTTACAACGCTTTAAGTACTTTTGAATAAGCTCTTAAAAGTCATGTGCAATGCAAAAACGTTTCTATCTTTAACCCTGCCGTTACTTTTGAACCCATTTTGTTGAAAAGAAATAGATGTCTCCCCAGGATTCCAGAAACCTTAGTTCCAATTATGAAGTCAACCGGTCACCACTTTCGAATGTTATCATGTGCACGGACTCATAGACAACCAAACTGAAATCAATACTCCACTGATGACGTCAGCTAGGTAGTAATATTCACACTAAAATGACTTTTGTGGTTAGGGATTTCAAGTTGACTGAAGTTGCACTTTGCACGTTCATTTATCATATATTGCGGTTAAATTGCCTAATTATATATTATCTTCTGAATAATGTACAGAAAAACTGGCGAATGATCACGAAACGTTTATAATTTCGCGCGCAGTTTCTGTCCACTCTTGGTTCTAATGAACAAGGTTTAATTCGCGGGGAAGTTATTTTGCGTGCAAAATTCTTTGATGCGTGTAAATAGGTAGGTTTCTCCGTCATTTGTGAAATCAACAATTGGTACGGAACAGGCTGGTTTGCACGCAAACTTTTTATTCAAGCCCGCAATACATTAAAATTAAAATTTTAAAATACAATGGCTTATTTAACCATTTAGGGTAGTCACGTTATTTCATTCTTTTTATGTGTAAAATATTCATTCAGTCCTTGCATCATTAAGGAAAATCTTGTGTAACTGCTGGCGGGATGTCGGATGGCAAGTGAAAAAAAAACTGCTAAAAAAGCAATTAGGACGTAGCTGAGTAAAGGGTTAAATGCTGTTTTTTCATCCTGTGATAATATCTTGTTGATACTGTTGTCCATCATGACCCATAAATTTTTATAAGATGCATACTTAATATGGATATCACAAGAGTATAGATGCAAACTGCTTTAAACACAGATTGCAGTTTAGTTATAAAATTTCCAAATCTCAATGCAACAACCATAATCAATTTATAAATGGTCTTCGAATGAGCTATTACAAGGCATATGTTACATTTGAAAAAATCTTCAACGCTCTCCAGCCGTTGACCGTTAAAAATTTTCGAAAAAATACACATCCTGCCTTAGTTTTCATGGGCTTTCGAGTAAGCCATCACAAGCCATATGTTAAATTTGAAAAAAATCAACCGTTAACCCTGCCGTTAATAATGGACCTAAAATTCTAAAACAAACAATAGGGTTTGAACTCAGTACGCAAGAAATCTTTGTTTCAAATTTGAGGTCAATCGGTGACCTCAATCGAGTTATAGATCGGACGGACAGACGGACATATCAATCTCAATACTCGCTTAACTACGCTCAGCTACCTAATTATTTGTCATTTTTTTACAGTGGCAGGATAGCAGGAAGCGTTTACTACTAATAAAAATTATTTACTTATGAAGGAATGAAGCGTGCTTTAACTATTTTCGGCTACTACTGCTGACCACATGCACTAAACTTGTTTAGAGATGTGACCAACAACAAGTACAAAGCCATTTTCATTAGCATTTTTCCGCTTGGGTCGACAGATCAAGCGCCTTGCTTATTCTGTATCAGGATTTATATACATATATCTATTGTCTCCTTGTCCAAAATGGAAAAAAATTACAATTTTCGCAAGATTGAGAATTTAGAAACGCAGCATCCTGCAGTTCTCATTCCTCCTAACCTCAAAGTTTGGAGTTGTCAAAATGTTTTCCGCTGCTTGCGGCTCACCAACTCAGCAATGCAATTTGTTTGCAATAGTAGCCGTCATGCAAAAGAATTTAATTCAATATACACACGAAAATTTGACTTGGAATTTCCAACATAAAATCGTATCACGTGCAGGCTAATCTGTTGATTGAGTCCAAATGTTTGAAACATATTTCGGAATGTCATCTTGGGTAAGATGTGCTACATTTACTGCTCTGCTATATTTAATTTCAGTGGTACCTTCGGCATCCGCACAATTCTTTGAACACTATAGTGTGACTGCGATAAATATTGCTTTTCGTATGACGAAATCTAATGCACTAATTATTCTATTAATTAAAAACGACATAAGCTTCGGCCTTTAAAGTACTCCTGATCGTGATAAAAAATACATAAATATTCTTCTGTGTTATTGCGTAGATCCTGTAGTGACTATTTTCCTGGATCGAAATTTTACACATGCGTCGAAGCAAATGTTCATTGCAGTTGTTTTAGTGAGATCAGGTGAGTAGAAGGAATATTGATAAGGGAGAATTTATGATTGACCATGGCATTACCAATATATTCTTTTATTGTAGCATGCAGAATCCTATTCTGATCTTCTTAGTCATCGTCGCCGTCATGCTGCTAATCTTTGGAGCATGCATCTATGGCTGCAGGCTCCAGCAAGATACGCAAGCGCACATCTCAACCGTACCAAGAATGACTGCCGGTATGCAAAAAATAGAGGCTGCGCAAACCAATATTCTGATAAGTTTGATAACCTTTCATCTTCATCTTTAAAACTGTAGTAATTGCTTCAATTATTTTTTTCAGCGCCTGTCATTAGCAAAAATAATGACAGTTACGAAACAACAAA
>JAHZMX010005647.1:0-31748 GCA_027743895.1 Seira musarum
AGGCTGAGAAAAGGATAAGCAAAGCATTGGAGTATAGAAGGTTTCCTTTCCTTTTTCTTTCCTTTTCCCTTGCTTCGGCCCGAGTATAAAACCAGCGTTAGGAATGAAACTCATTATTGTCCTATGAACTCACTGAAGTTCGTCCCTTTTTTGCAATTAGCAAAATGCATGGGCATGTCGCCGGGGAGTGTGGTCATGAATCATCTTTGAATGGAAAACATAGTGATGGCCTCAATGTGTTTATGTACTTCATGTTTATCTAAATGCAGTATGCTTAAATTTCATTCCGCTCTCATACACGAAATTAATTTCATCTGACTCCTCCGACTCCACAATTCTGCACAATCAACTATGAATGCATGACTAATGAGAAATGCATATTTTCTTCTGGTTTCCCATATCTCAATGTCATAGCTCACATGCAAACCTATTTAAATCAGGCAGACAATCAAAGCTCAAGAACTTTGTTCAACTTAATTGGAATCGGCATTACTCACTGCATGAGCAGTTTTTCTGTAATAAGCCAGTAGTCAGCGGATTTAAATAGAAATCCATCTTACTCATGTGTGTCGATCAATTCTACCTTCTTCTTCGCTTCCCTATTTGCTCTGAGTGGGAGTGTGTGTTGTACAAACTTTGAAATTAAAATATTACGCTGAATTTTAAGCCTACTTCCGGAAGTGTCGGAAAATGTTAGCAACATTTTACAATAAAAATGACTTCATTGAATCTCGTATTTGTTCACATAGGAAACGCTTAGCTGACTTAAAATAAATTGACAAGGATTTAACATTATAGATTCTCGCATGAGCTTACTTATAAAAATTTTATTCTTGTCTCAAGGACACCAACTGAACGAATCCGTTTAATTCAAACCGCAAATCCAACTGATAGCTTCAATTCCGAAAACTCGACTGGATTGAATTTAGGTTAACCGTTTGATGGTGCTTATTTAGGCATAGGTACGACACGGAGTATTAGTATTCAAGAAAGAATTCGTGATTATAACGGTGACATCGGAAATGCCTAGTAGTATCCTTGCCTCGAATTTCTATGACGGGTCTTTATTTGGTTTGAATTTGAGCCTGACACTTGCTATTTTTTTAACAAGTATCTTCCTTTCAAATAAAATAAATTTTCGCTGACAATGAGAACACGACAAAAATTGAATATACACTCATGCAATCATAAAAATAAAATAATTTCGTACCAAATTTACGGCCACACTAATGAAATTTTTTTGACGGTAATAAAGTTTAAAAATCAACAAGTAGCTCACGTATCACGTAGCTTCATTTACACGCGAGTACTAAACAAAAAATGGTTATTCTTTTCTCATTAAATGTATCCACTCATCATTATTTGTTGTAAAAATCTGTCAAGGTCTCTCCAGATCATAAAAGATACTTTTGTTGTTTTAGAAAATCCCCTCACCATGAGATAACTTTACTACAACTTTACCCTTTACTGTCTACACTTTATTATGTGGTGCACATTTTTGTGTAGGATCGCAGGTAGCTTGCTTATACCTAAATAATGTGGTAACCATGGTGCAAAAAGGAATTAATCATCATGGCATAATGGCATGATTATAGCGAAACGATGTGATGCGGGGGTGGTGTGCTAGTGTTGATGTTTGCGACAAAATAAAAATATTATTTAATGGCAGATTCATCCGTAGAAAAATTTCATTTATTAAACCATCCTCAATCCGTGTTTATTTACAAAATCCCAGAAAAAAAGTCGGAATAACGAAGTTAGAATTTTAAAACAAGTACATACATAGCTGAATGTATTTGCGATTTCCTTATAACCTTTCTTTAAACTTTTTCGCTTACTTAACAAAAACTATCTGATATCCGACTCTAGCATAATTTAATCGTGTGTGTTACTTATATGTAGCTTATCAAATTCATGATGAGTTTTTTCTTCAAAATTACCCAATTCCAATACATATGTTATACAACGTTAAATATGACACTGACAATGTCGTCTGAAGTTGAAAGTTAGTTGTCGAGTTTATTGTGACTTGCGCTTGCGACGCTCGCAAAGTTCATATGCTGATTTTGAAGGTGACGTTCTGATTAGCGAGGAATCGATAGAATATTAAACTAACGCCACAACTTTAATGTGCACCTTGCATTGATGGTTAACACGTCATTAATTAATGCTTTATCTGGTTTTGGTCTGCATACTAAATTACTCAGACGTTTGTATGACTGCTACCTGACACATACTGACTACCTAAAGTTGGCTTGATATGCTCGCGTTGCTTTGGCTCGAAATCGGATTGCACCAGTCCAGAGCGATCTATTTCAGTGATTATTTCTTCCAATGTTGAAAGCGAGAAAGAGGGATAAGCATGGCATGTAACCTTTTTAGACGCCAAATCAGACAAGGCAAAAATTCAGCTTGCTTTCATCTTGATTAAAACGCGTGGCTGTCAATAAATACACTATTCATGATTCTTGATTACAAGGCCTTTTCATTTCAGAGGGAAGACATTGGAATGATTGAACAATACAAAAATTATGCAATTTGCTTATGATTAGTTAAACTATGTATGAATAACCTTTGGAAATGCTATTTACCATGCGATTATCACTAAAGTTTAGGCTCGGTTTTTGAAAACAATTGAATATTGTAGCCGAGTGAAATACAAGAGGTGACAAGGAAACGTTTGATGGTTGAAGATCTTGAAAGAATGTTGATACAGATTATGGATTATTTAATCCATTAACATAACAATGCTTCAATGATAATGGAACGTAAAACTGATATGACATTCCAAAGACCGTTTTTTGTTCGTTCAGAATTTACAAGATACTTGATGTTGATAGCGTAGGTAGACGCTTGAGTCAAATGATACTCCTTTGTACCTATTTACAAATAAGGAATTAGCTGACAAAAACATAAGGTGGGAGAGTTTTGCAGAATGTGGATTCGTTTTTAAAAAATCTGTCCAAAGTCCAAGTGGAGATTTTAGAGAAAAAAAATTCGATCTACCGATTAATGAAAACGGTTTTACTCTGGATTTACCAAATGTCTATGCCATATTGCACTTTGATTATTAGAACAAAGAAAGTTTTCTCGTCTTGCTTTAATGAAACAGCCCGTTTTGGTTCACCCTTTCGTTTTTTATAAATATGATCTTCGGCACTCTCTTGTCTTAACTTTATTGTTGCAGATAATGAAGATGCATCAAAAGCGGGACAACAATTCTTCATGTTGCATATTGTGCTTCTTTTTTAACTGCAAGCAATACATAACTAAAGAAGTAATGTAACAGATGGCTGGCCATCATCATTTACCAAGCACATAAATAGATATCTAGATGTGAAAATCATGTCAGCAAAACACACGGTCGTTACAAAAAAAGGGAAGCGATACCGGCCCGGATGTGGCGTATTGTGCCTTTGTAATCTAAAAATACATGCCTACTTATTACAGCACAAAGGATTCTCGGTTGAACGTATAAGTACACGTTATGGACCAGCCCGCCAACAATTAAGGTGAATATCGAAACAAGCGTGTTCTTGAAAATGCCTTTAAAATATAACAAATAAAAATGTACGTTTGTTACAGGTACTCTTGATTTCAGATTCGACCACGTAACTTAACGTTTTATGCTACAATTCACGCATTGGTGCATTTGCAATCTGCAACACGTAACTTCATAATGGTTTTTCTTCAAAGGAACCTAGAAAAGCGTGTAAAAATTACAGGAAACTCATTAATTTGCGGCAGCAAGTCCGTAAAAAGTAAAAGTATCCAGTTTTTTACGTGAGAAATGGGTCAAAATCCAGGTCGGCGAAAGAAAAAGTATTTTTCATTAAATAAAATCATGAACTACTATTGCGATGAAATACTGATTAATTTTGCTGGCAAAATTACAAAAAAAAATTAAATTTTTCATCCTTTATCTTTCGTTGAGATGATACTATACAATAAAATCTTGTTACACGTATGCCAGTACATTTTTATGATTGTGGCTATAGATAAACCTTTCACTATACATGTAAGTATATATTGGCAAGTTATATCTTGCCCTAAGTACATTTTTTAGACTTACTATATAAGTACTATTCTATTAATTTGTGTGATTAAAAAATGCGTTCACTATTCATTATTCATAAATATTTCTATCGGAAAAAGTGAATAACTAAAAATAAGTTCATGAAAGAGGCGTTTATTTGAAAAAACCAATTCACTTTTAATTTCAATTTCATTTGCTGTTTAAATCTACATGCAATCTTTGATTAAAGTTGCTTTCGATTAATCAGATTATTGCTGATTTAGTTTCTTCATCGTGAGTCAAAATATTTTCCTTGAAGTTTTCACAGTTATGGGAGAGATCAAGTTTGTGCATGCAACTTGAGAAAAGTCCAAGGATAAAAGTGAAAAAAGACGCAGGGTTTTTCTACGCGCAATATTTATTCATGCGAAATGACTTTGGTGCCAACCTTTTGAGGAGATATATACAAAATGTGTTTATGTCTGCAAAAATTTCCCTGTGCACCCATTTCAATTTCCCATGATCACGAATTGTAAACTGAAATTATGAACGATTGTGACTTCCAGAGGAGCACTGACTTCCATAAGAGGAGGAACACAATAACATTTTTATTCTTTAACAAGTAAATTGGTCGGAAAATTTTTAATTTGGAGAGAACTTTGGAGAAGTTGATGACTTCTTCCTTGGGGTGATATTTGATTGCTGTTTTTGTAGACCATCGCATGTTAAGCTCGTTTCAATTTTCCTGTATACCTACGACTACATGAGGTATTGTTTGGAGGGAGTTAGACAGCTGCATTTCATCTTCCAAGGAAAATATGCTTGTGCTTCAGTCCTTCTAAGCCTTAAAACCATTTTCCTTTTTACTTCCCTTTATTGCAGACTGACATGAAAGGATTATTTAACGTGGGAACGTTCTTCGAATAACATTTTTTTAAATAAATCTTTTCAAGTCATCATCATTTACCATTGCACCATCATCATCATCATAATCATTACTTTAAAACTACATAGAATCAGTGAGTGAGAGTGAAGTTGATACAGGCTCTTTTTTATCTAATCCAGCTGACGTTTTCATGCAAACTTACTTTTGGAACGTTGATTGGTCACGATTGCTTTATTTCCCTAGAGCAGAAAATGATTATATGTAAAGCCAATACACAATGGAAAATTTGATGATGACTTGAAGTGATAAAACATTTAGTCAGATGATGATGATTATGATGATTTTTATGTGATTCCTCTGTGGATGGCGATACGATGGGAGGGAGGGAGGATGAGAATGAACGAAAGAGATGAAACATTCTATGTAATCTCATCAGAGCTTTACGCTTTAAACCTGGTTTAATGTTTGTCATAAGTCAAAATATGTTTTCTAGTCGCTAATTTTTGTAGCTCGTTCTCTCGTCGCTTAGATAGAGTTTACAGTTTGGATTACGCTTCAAGTCACAAAACTATAGTGATCTGCATACTTAATACTACTACGTCATAGATAAAATACCTGGCTCAACAGCACTATCACGAATGATATGTGTGCTTTAGAAAGGCGATCAAAGTCTGTTCAGGAAAAACACATTGCGCCGTCGTCGTCAACGTTGTTTATTGTGTGCCTAAATGCATCTCGCAACAAAGATAATACTATACCTATTACGATTACGATTACTTATATATGGATCCGAATTCTTAGCCTAAGTAAATTATAATTATGGAGTGAACAGACGCATACCATTCCGCGTTTCATGCATCTACTTACGTCCAGGCATTAAATCTGGCTAATCTAAGTAGGCAAAGCATGCTCATTCAATTCAATGGAAAGATTGATGGCACGATTTTGAAATGGGAGGTGCTCGTCTTGTTGGAGTCTGGTCTCCGCCACTTGTTGATTAATTGTAATACGCAAAAACTGCTCAAAAAGCCATACTATATTCCTACTACTTATTGGGCTGCACTCTTTCCATAGTTTCACTCTCACTTACAGGAAGGCGATTATGAGCTTTATAAAATGTTGATAAAAATGTAAAAAAAAAGTCTTCAGCGACAGAATTCGTTCAATACATATTTCAAGAGGGTATGATTTTGGGATTTAAAATCGCCTTCATTTCTTATTCGTATTGTTGTTGTAAAATATTTGTGAAAACAATTTCACGTAATCAGTAAATTGTTATCAGCATTTATCTTTTTATTTCAAACGTCCAGTATTAATTATACTCAACATGCTTACAAATATTCAGACGCCATTATCCAATCAAATCAAGTCAACAATCTCAGATTATTTACATAAGCACAATTTAAATCCATCAATTCAGTTTAAATGCTGGCGTTGCAATTGAAAAATGTCAAAAAGTAAAAATAATTATGTTGTTTTTTTCTTTTGTGTCCTGTACTTAAATATAGGCACAAGCTTAACCTAAATTCCCTGCTGAAGGACGAAAAATCAGGTTGATCTGCCATTTATCATAATTGTGATTTTTGCTCAAGATATGTTTAGAAACGTAATGAAATAACCGCCTCAAGTATGAAATCCATGCAAAAAGTATAATAAATTTAAAGACGGTTATGTCCTTTAAAAAATTTAGGTAAAGTAAGCCGTATTTTACTAATGAAATGTGTAAGTTGGCGCGGGTCAATGAAATGCATTTGAATTCGTTGGAAAGCTGAAGCAATCACCTGAATCACCATTCACCACTAAGAATTTCATCATATTGTTTGGAAATATTTTTATGTACCCCACATGCATGAATAGTGTAATATAATGCTATTCTGACATTGACGATCAGTTAAAATCCCACTCTTCATTTTGATTTTCATATCGACTTGAGACTGAGACCGAACGTAAATCAATTGAGAAAATATCTTCTGAAAAAGAGTGATCAGCAAAGATTTTGCAAACTCACGTCTCCTTACATTGAATAAACTCTTCTAATGTTAAGCCTTCTTTCCTTCTCCCATTTATAATATTGGCATTTTCATATATGCCTACATGGCTTGTAATTATTGAAGTCTGCAAATTGCTGACGTTAAACATGTCATTTGCCAGTACAACATAAGAGCGAGCAGTTAGATTTGTACAAGCCAGTTTTGAAAGATCCATGCAATTATCATGATGATGCTTTTGTTTAATGGAGATGGCAATATTTACAAGTGACAAGTGATGGGGACTGAAGTTGTCAACGATATAGAATCAGTTGACTAGAAAATTATGAACATGATAATTGAGCAAATTGTGAGAGGAGAGAAGACTCACTAAAATGAATCAATGGAATCTGTGTCACACGTAAAAAAAGTGCCACAAGCACTATTCCGCAGATTTCCGTAATTTCATTTGTTTAGGTGATGTTCTCCTGCGACACATGAGTAAGTATACCTTTGGCCAAAGAAATCAAAGAATCTGCACATTCATGTGAAATTTGTTTATATGTATGCACATTATTTGAAAATCACAAAGATTCCTTCGTGTTCGAATGAATGAAATGAGGAGTCCCAGGAAGTATGTGTACGATTTATGCGTCAAAAAGTAGCCAGAAGTTTTAAAGTAGCATTTGTATACGTTTTGTAGTTTTGGCTTTGAAAACGCAGGTGCCTTTTTTAAACCGTTCTAAATGATTCGAAGCAAATAGGGGGCATGATGAAAGAAATAGTGAAGAGCGAGTGAGTGATATTGCATAAAAAATATTTGTTACCACATGGCATTAACAACAATAGAATGGATAGAACTTTATATTGATTTAAAGGGACCCTCTCTTTTATCTAGGACAAATCGACAATCACATTATTATTTGAAGACACACAAACACAACATCATCATTTGAAATGGAATTTTTCATCGCCTTCTTTAATGAAAACATAAGCAAGAAATGCAATGAAAGTATGAACCATTGACCATAGGCACCAGAAGTAAAAATATGAATTGCGCAAGAGCTCTTGCCCTGTCGCATCTTTCGTGTAATCCCTAGCTTCCTTTAAACAATACCATCATCAGTTAAAGGGGACAAATTATGCACTTTATTTATTACTCTGAAAACAGTGTGTTCGTTTCAATTCACCGTAAATTAAACTCATCTATCCATTTACGTAGGCATACATACTTACGTCCAAAGTTCATATAAGAAAAAGTGACAATATGATGCAATCACTCTTAAAATGGCACGTCTTCGGAGCACCTTTCCTTCCTCAACAAAACAAACGATAAGCAACGCAAGTGCAAGATGCGTCATTCCTCTGTCATGGAATGCATCTAAAGTAGGATCTTTGTCATCCAACGCTCACTTTAAATCAATGAACTTCAACGAGGTAAGCAAAGAATGTAATGAACGTAGCAAATACCAAAATTGGGAGGAATTCATGAAGGGAGTCGACAGCGAGAGTGTAAACTCTTGAAAAATCTTGTGAAAATTAGGGTCAACAAGACGTAAACTATTACTGTTTAATAAATATTTTACATAGGACTATAGAATACTCACTCGAGTCTGTAATCTGTATCTCCTTCTTCCTTCCTGCAAAAACAACAAACAACTTGACGAATCCATCCATCCCATCCCAAATGCTAACCTCTTTTTCTGTCCAAAACAGGTCCTCACTCCTCGCGGTGCTGCTGTGATGATATGATAATGCAAGACAAATCTCATCTCAGTCAGCAAAATGATACATGAGCAAAACCCTTCTTGTATCCCTTTCAAAAATACGTAATATTATGCTTCTTCTGCAGCGCAAGCAACATTGAGGAAAAAAATTATGCCTTAGACCAGCAGCGTATCGACAAGATTCTCCAACGAGAGAAAAAAAAACCATTCAAACTACATATAAAAAGAATAAGAAATATGTTGCAGTAAAAATGTTGTCGGGACATGTTCGCTTCTCCTTTTTATAAGACACTGTCAGCAAAATATGAAATGCGTAAGCCAATTCATATTTCTATAAAACATCCTAGTGCGACTCTTATATAATACTTTATGTCAAACATGAGGGAGCAATAGTTTAATAATAATTCCGTAGTAATAGTAGTAAAAAAATATCTGATACGAACGAAAAAGTGTTGTTTGGTTGGATCGGATAATGCTAATGTGGGACACAAACAACCGCACAACATCACATCATCATTGTTATAAGTATGGAGAAATAGGTACATACCTATAGGTACGCATGTATTTACGAGATAAGTATTGCAACAGTTTACTGCTTTTGCTCACTCGCAATTTGAAGTCGTCTTACCGATTCTGAGCAGAAAGGTAGGTGCTATTGCTATTGATACAATCATACATTGAACAGGAATAAAAATCTTTACAACAAGAGATCCTCTGACAATTATTTTTTGGTACATATTATCTCATCTCTCGTTTTAAAAAAGCACAATATATCCTTGTTTCAACTCAACTACGCATTTTCGTTTTGAAAAAATGGAGAATTGTAGGTTGAACGAACGTATTGTATTGTAATGTGAGTCAATGAACGATGATGATGATGATTTGCACTTGTTATATGAAATAAAGTGTATAATATTCAGGTGATGGCGATAATATGCAAATATACTTACAAACGACCATTAAATAATTTCTAACTTGCTCCTGATCTGTACGTAGAATAGTAGTGTGTGTACGAGCACAAAGTTAATTTGACATGTTGAATCACACCTGTCACGTAACTTGCCCCTACCTAAACGGTTAACTAAACAAAAACATCTAAACATCTTCGTAGTCCTTCTTCCAACAACAAGTCTCGTCCTAAAAGGATGGAGAAGAAATCGAGGAAGAAGGGCTACATAAGGTTATGTAGGTGAACCTATATGCATGCGTGTATGCTTTATGCCTTTGTTTGATTTGAGGCACTTGATTGCAAAAATAAAATTATATGATATTGCACTTAATGCATTTGTTGGCGAAGCATGAAAGAAAATGGTAATTGTAAGAAACCACTTATGATTTGGTGAACCATAACATCGTATCCTTTATTTGATAATTGTTCTATGTGGTAGAAAAAAATTAACGAGGTAGTCGACATATTAGCAAGTAAGGATAGAATGAATGAATTGTCATGCAACATCGGAATTTAAAATTTTCTTGACTTCACTCCCAGAATGGCTGATTGAGGTGATGTGCCAGCCAACTCGTGCAGACATTGTCCTTTATTTCGAATTAAATGTGTCACGAAACAATAAATTACTAAAAATATGCCATCGCCCAATCATTTGATGAAGAAATTTCAGGTTTACGAATAGGTAATTTTAAAAAAAGCATTACCCATTACCCATTACCCACCTTACTTGGCCTCCGTCATTACATAAATTGGTGCCTACTCAATCAAATATTTGTGTGCCTCGTTGACACGTCTTCCGCAAAGTCATGAGTCCATTAAAAATATACATAGTACCATTTAAAGAGTATTTTAATTATTTTTTTACTCCCGTACTGGCTAACCAATGAATTTTCAATTTACAATGCGAAACGCTATTTGCACCAGCAATAAATAAGTCTAGCCAAATTGTTCCTTGAAACTTTAAGTGTTGTTATCTTTGACTTTTTACATGTAATGATTACTCTCCGAATAAAAATTAATCCGTCAAATAAACGATAAATGTAAACAACCACATCAAACCGCAAGAATTCTAGCGTTACCAAATTATTTATTAATTATAATTTTATTTGTTACTGTATCACTTTTTCCTCATTGTGTGAAATCAAGCGAATACAAATTCCTTGGAGTAAGTACGTGAATTTATGTCCATCAGAAGACGTATTGCTACTACATCTTCAACTTTCAGCGCTAGTTAACCATGATGAAAACCTCTATCAGAATTTTTAACCAACAGACACTGTATGTATCAAACCTCTCAAATGGTGCAAATAATTTGAAAGCGCCAATAAAGCTGTTACCAGATATCATTTTACTACAAAGTTAAAACAAACCATTCACGATTTGATTCTAGATTGATTTAGATTTTGTATACCTACAATATATGTAGTCAATGTAGTTTTTGAATCTAAACTAGTAATTGGCTGCATTAACACGGAAAATTGCTTCAAAACGTGAATGGAATAGTCTTGAAGTACTCATCGTCACATTTTTTCTCTCTACTAGATCAAAACTTTCCTTAACCTGAATGCGCAAGTAAAAATAAAAATACTTACTACCGTTTTTGCGTAGGAATTTTATTCTCATACAATGAGGTCTATGGCTTCCTCTGTTTTTTTAGTTCAAAATAAGATCATTTTCTAAGCAAATGATCCAAGCAATATTTACAGCGTATTTGCATTTACAATGAGTACTACATGTCATCATGATGATCATTTCGATCATCATCATTTAGGGAAGGTTTTAAACTCTTGATACCTTTCTTCGTTACATGGTTCCACCTTGCGGGTATACATTTTAAGGGCTGTGCCTCTTTGCGAAATAGTAATTTGAAGGGTTGTTACTGATTTTTTTTCGTCAACTTCCCTATAATGGATTTACTCACGTTCGTTGCGCAGCATGTACAAAACAAATTAATGCTGAGGAGGCTATTGGCAACCAAGGGTTTTTATAGCTTTGTTAATCCTCCCACCATCGTCATTCATAATAACAGAAAAAAAATATCTATTGCAAGCACTAATTATACCATTTACGAGCATGCATGTATTGTAGAATGTTATAGGAGAGACGAGAGGTGCAATAAGTATAAATGCTTTCAAAGACATTAAATATCAGACAGGACAATGATATTCGAATGCACACAATGTCGTGTAATAAATATCATTTTTGTCTCCATCACAAACGGCGACATTTACTAGCTTTAAGTTACGCTGAAACAAGTGTAGTCACCATAATCATCATCACTTCATCCATGTTTAAGTAAATTTTCACGTTTAATGACTACAAAATTAGCAGAAAATACGTGCAACTATTCTCGAGGGAGACTCAATGCGCAACTCAGAGCTCACAATTTTTAAAAAATCTGTCCGTATCATTGTGCAAAAAATTGTCATTGCGAAAGTTCTATAAAAATGCTTTTACCTCAAGCAAATTTCCCCTTCATTACGACGATGATGGGGGCTAGTACAAAACAAATTTTGAGCTGAGACAGAAAAACAAGAGCTTTTTTTAAACGAGTGATAGTTTCTGGTGACATGAAAGAATCACTGACCTTAATTGTCTACTTGCAGAGCATTGTCATAAATGTCATGCCTACCTACTACTTGTAATTGTAATATGAGTTTAAAAAAAACATTCAGAAATGTCTACAAATGACTTGGGAGTGGGCTAAAAAGAGAGTTTTTAGATAATCAGTGCACGGTGTGCCCAGTCGCTATAGTAATTAAACGCGACCTAGATGAATACAGATTGTATTATATTTTTTTTCTCGAGAGTGAGTTCTGCTATTTTGGTTGATCCTGTTGAAGAAAAAGCTTCCGAAAGACTACTCACTTACTAGGTATGCATGGGCCTCTGACTGAGAAAAGGTGGAGACGTGTAGTATTCATAAGCACTCAATAAGTACGTTATATCAGCATTTTAAAGCATCTTCCTCAAAGGAAGAAGGAGCAAATTGAAACGAAAAAAGTGGCATGCCAACAATGTAATATTAATCTTTTGAAAGAGAACATGTAAAGTCGAGCATTGTTGCCAACAATGTAGGGCGTGCTTGCATCAAAAATCAAAGGAGAAGAAATGTTGCTGGCCAGAGAGTTAAGCTGTAGATGAAAAGTCGAAATGAAGGTAAAACGAAGGAAAATGATATGGATGCCCTCTAATTCCTCTGATTTTTGAGAGAAAAACAAGTTATTTTTATTACGAACACGGATGATGATGATCACTTACTGGAATGGAAGATCCGGACCCACTATCAGAAATGTGAGTGTTTCTGTCCTCCTCAGAGTGAACAGAGCCGTTTCCATTGACAGTTTCGTTATTGACAGGAGTAAGGACAACAGTAGCATTATTCATCGTGGTTGGGCGAGGGACAGGCGTCTTCATGTAGATGACATTGGGCAGACTCGGAGCTGGAGCGTCCTCTGGCAAATGCTCCGATGACATTGTAAGTCTTCTTTACAAAGAAACCAACGAACCAAGCACTAAAACAAGAGGAGCCTATAATATCGTATGTTTCTGAAAATGATGTTTTTTGAAATTTTTAGGTGCACAATATCACTGCACAATGAAATGCGAATATTCAAAGCAGAATATCACAATTACATACAGATGAATAACTTAAGACGCACATGAACTACTGTAATCCAGACAATTTTGTCAAACCGCGTATATACCGAAAGTTACGTAAAAATGTGATATGCAAAATATGAAAAAAATGGTTGATTAATAGATTTCCATGCAAACTGAGAAAAGGCTAAATCAAACACCTTCGTCAAATAAAATCTAAAAAAAACTACATTCTATTACGACAGACATAGACCGTTCAGGGAAGAGCTCAAAAGACGAATAAAATTACATTCACTTGGTTGATACGTCCAATCCACCTGTAGCTTCATCCATCCAAGGATACTTTGGAGAAGCATCACCATCATCATCACACAAACTACGAGCATTGGGTCGGCGTAAGTAGTAACCGCATGTATCGTATCATGAGATAGCGCATAACACAAACAACAATATTCATGATGAAGCCTTTTTTTACATACATCTATAGGTACATTATGTTTCTACGTTTATGCCTTAAGCACTTTTACATGAAATGCATATTTATTGCTGAACAATCTAGCAAGTTTACCATCATCACCGACCACATGAGCCAACAGAGTATGCCTATTTACTCTTCTTTATAAAAAACGCCAGTTCTGGGTTTAGCTTTACTTCAGTTGCTTCTTCAGTTTATCCTCATGATCATATTTTTCTGTTGCTCATTCGTGATGTTATATTGAGAGAGCGACAAATACTAATATACACCGCTTTAGATTGGAATTGAAACACGCACACGGCAACGGCATAGAGCCTGCCTGCTAGTAAGCTATCTCGGAAGATTGGGATCGGGATGAATGTTAATATGTATGTATGAAGTCATGAAATACAGATATGCAACGAAAGAGTAAAATGAAACAGGTAACAAGCTTCAATGGGAATGGGAAAGATGATCTCCTCCGCTGCTACTATGAAGTACTTAGCACAACAATGATAATCATGTGAATGGTGAACAAAGTAGATGAAGCTTCACTTCTCGTCCTCTCTAGTCAAAAGTCCGATGATTATAATGGTTATTGTCAGAACGATGAGAAGAAATAAATAAAAAAGGGGAGTCTCTCAAACCAACGCTTTCGCATGCTATTATAATAGTTGAGAACGGGTTCACTTCACTTCATATGTCCTGCAGATATTTCGAAAAAAAACATGTTGAATGACCAGGCTCATTCTCACCAACAACACCACCAACAGAAGAGACGAGGCAAGGCAAGGTCTTTGGAAAGTCTTATTCGTTGTATTTACTACAACTGCGCATGACGCACCAAAACCATCGCCATCGTATCGTGCTGATAAAAAAAATGTTATGTTTTTCGAATGAATCACGTTATGTTTTACCTGATTCTGCATCATATTCCTTATATCATTTGCGATTATTAGTAAAAATGCGACTAATAAAATGCTGGTAATGGCAAATAGTAAATATGTAGTAAAAATGCAAAGGGGTAAAAATATTGTTTTATTGCGGTATTCTCTAGTCCTTCATCATCATCATCATCTTACCTATTTGATTCTGTCTGGTTTGCTATTCGTACATCCTGATTCCCCCTGATCATCATCATCAACATCATGTTTGTTGGTGATGCAGTCTGTTTCTTCCTCCGAAGAGGGGACGACCATTCAAGTAAATAATCGTTGGGTTAGATGTATTTTTTTCCGTTTACGTATATTCTCTATATTAAGGCACGTTATTTTGTAGGTCCGTAAACCTACCCACCATCAGTATCAGCGCAGCGTCAAGTTACAGATTCGATTTGCAACAGGAGGGAGGTGGAAGAATGAAATAATGAGCTTTGAATGAAAAGAGGTGTATTTTAGTACAACTGATATTTTTTATGGTGACATGGTAATGGGATATACAATGGTGATGTGATATGATAATGTTACTTTTTGCGGTAGCCAGCTAATAAGAGAGAGAGAGGGGGGCGCACCTATACGTCTTACTCGTATGTCGTATGGTGATAGAGGAACTAATACTTATGTAATGTAACAGTTATATCATATCGCGCAATTGTTTGCCAGGACATATGCCGACTTACACAATTCGAGGGTTTAATGACATTCCTTGTTATCTAACTGCGGTACAAACGCCCAATATCCGTTTTCTGAAACTTAATGCAATGTTCCGCGAAAATTTCGAAGTGTATTTGTTTCATTCTTTTTCACATATTTCATGACGGAAACTGAACATCTAAAGACTCATCATCATATTTTTCGGCTGAATTTATTTTATGATTTTTTGAGATGAAGATTTGGAGGGAGGAAAAGACAATCGGACGCAAGGCGGATTTTTAAAGTCGTAAGATATTTGCCATTACATTTGCTCCCATTTTGATTTGAAGAAAAGTCTTGAAATTGTGTTCTTTAATTTGTGATTTAAAATTTGTGTGCAAATAGTAACGTATCAATGAGGCCTTCCATTGTTAGATATTTCGGTCCATTAACTTCAATACAGTAAATCAGTTTTTACAAGATCGATATTTTCCTTCGAGTGAAAACTCTGCGACGAGGACGAGAAAAGATAACGTCGATGACTTAATGTATATATGATACCACGACAATTTTCCATGCATTTTCAATAAATGGTAAACGGAAAATCCTTATTTATTTATAGTCGCACCTGGAAAACGATTTATTTGCATGATGTCAAATTTACTCTTTTTTTTTGTTATGCAGCATGCATTGCAAGTTTCCGGGTGCGACAAAGGCAGTGGTCCAGTTTTTGCAGACCGAAAAAAACTCTTAAACCAAGATGCCAGCGTTAAAAGGGTAAAAAATTTTAAGGTTTTAGCCGAATTAAAGACTAATTGCGCACACAAGCCAAGCGAACCAAACCAAAAAAAAAAAAAAAACAAGAACAAGATTTTATGAAAGATCTACCATTTAAAATGTAGGTAAAAAGGTTTGTAAACTAAGATTGGAGATTCGTAATGCTTTAGGACGGGATTGCAGGCTGAAGACAAGAAAAGAGTGCATATAGTGTCGAGTATTTATTTGTTCTCCAAACAAATAGTGTGCAATAAAGTAGTATAATAAACATCGTCGTCGTATGAAAGTGATTTTTCATTCGGAACAATGGCAAATCTAGGCAGTATTACAAGTAAATGGCTTCTCATAACCTGTAATTAGGGTTATTAGTCAACGAAGACATTGTAGGAGCAGATTGAAGGGCTTAACTTTCGCATGACATCCATCTCATGCGACTGAGGTTAATATGAATCGCAATAGCTTCAACTTCTTAGGACTTTGATTCGCACTGCACATTTGTAATGTATTTGCAAACGTCAACAATGGAACAAACATACATACAATATACAATGAAAGTTAAAGCGTCTGATCACTACCACGGAGTGTGTTACAGATAATTAAGACTAACACCAGCACTACATGCATACTTGGTTTTACACTTAAATACCTAGTCCTTATAAGAATGATGCGAAAATATTCTGTAATTAATTTGGGAATGGGAACATCGGAAAATGTTAATGCAACATTGTCTCATGCTACATAGCTTCTACTTATAATACCGTTTTAAATTATCTTTCCTGTCCAATGATTTGATTTCGGCGTCCGTAATCTCACATAAAAATCTTATTTCGCCACTGTTAACATGATTGTTTATATGGTGGGACTGGAAAACTAGATAGTCTACATATTGTTATAAGTTTGAGTTATGGCACTAAATACTTCCACATTGGTAGAGTACGCATCTGTATTTAAGCAAAAGCTAGTTTCCAAATAGAAGGGGATTGAAGCATGTCTCTTAAACAATATTAATGATCACAATTAACTTACACAAAAAGCAAGTAGCGCCTCTGATATAAATTTCATATATGCTTAAATAAAGTGAGCTTCATTGATTTCATCGTATTAAAATAATTTTTTGAAACCCCAACCTTCATGAAAAATTGGCAAATAATACTTAAATGAAAATCCTTCGTTTAATCGAATTCAAAAATGATGGGTAACTGCGGACATGCGGAATAAAGTTACTCGAACAATTGTAAAAACGTATAATGAATGATCAAATGTTTGGACTCAAAAGAATGTTTTATAAAAATTGTTTTGTTTAAAGCAGCTCAAGTTCCATAGTCTTTCATAGAAAATATATTTTTTGTACTTCTCCATCCACAGTTACAAATTGGAGATTGGAACTTTTCTCATTTTTAGCACTCTTGCGAATCTTATGGTACTAAAATTGTTAGAATTACTATAGAATAGGTGCTCAAATCGAGAAAGTGACGGAATTCTATACGTAAATTGTAAGCTTTTTTGATTCAGTCCTTTGCGATTCTTTTGACACCGAAACCAAGATGTTCACATTTGGGGTAATGCTGGATTACTTCCCGTTGTCCACTTCCGTTCCCGAATTGAGCACCTATTTCATAGTAATTATATCATAATAATTTTGGTGTCAAAAGATTCGCAAGAAGGAGGTCTTCAAAATTTGCTAAAAATTATAAAAATTCCAATCTAATAAAAAGGTATGAACATGTAATGCAAGTAAAAAGCCCTTAATACCACAATGGCAACTTTATAAACGAAACTAGGTTTTATTTTATTCTACGATTGCATCGATTGTAGAGACTATATACACTGTTCCAATTCCTCTGCATACCGTTGGCTGTTAACAGTTTCAAAATTTCGCTTGGGTTTTCCATGCAGACAAGTTTACAATTAGTTATTGAGGGAAAGTCGGAGGTTTAGTTACTGCTTATCGGTTGCAAAGATGTTTGTGATTTGTTAACTAAAGTTGTAAAGAATGTGAATAAAACAAACACTACTTGTGCGATGGTAAAAATTGATCGAATTTTATTCCAATGGTTTGCACAAAGTAGTTTAATTGCAATTTTTCAATGATAAATAGGTTTTATTGAGTTATTTGAAAGTTTATTACATATATTCTGTTTCAAAAATGTGTGAGATGTGAGAGAAGCTGTAACTTTGAATTGGAATGAAATTTTACGTACAATTCAAACAAAACTCGCAAAAAATACACGTAAGTTTTCATTTATTTATTTATACAACAGTACCAGCACCCTCATCCGAGGATATTACGCTGGCTGGCATAGTACAAGGCTTATGTAAATTTAAATAATCCACAGCAAACGATGGTTACAATTAATTCTTAACTGAACATAAGTATGTCGAAAGATATTGAGAGTATCATGAAATAAATAAGTACTCACAAATATTTCAAACTTATATAAGTGTATAATATAAGTAAGTAATAAGTATAATAATAATAAATATGATTAACAATAGCTGAATTATTCAAGACGCTACGTTTGCAATAAATAATTGCAAAGCGAATCGTTACAACTTTCTGTATTGTCTTCAACTCTTTAAAACTGGAATTCATGTCGTAACATGCATCTTAAATCTTTGATGCTTGGGGATCTAGAAAAGTAAAACAAAATTAAATTATTCAAAATTCCGTTACTTTTCCACCATTAGAATAAAAAGAAGCCGTCGTATTCAGAAATATTTAACTCGAGAAAAATCTACATTTTTCTGTACTTCCCTGTTCACTCATTGACTCAACATTTTGCGGTTAAGTTTTATTAGCCCCTGACTTTTAAAATCTTAATTCATCCATAGATCCCCATGTTTTAAAAACATGGACGATGAATAACAATGAACAGAGGAGTTGTAAATTTCCACTGCTGCTGGTTTTTTACACACTTTCCTAAACATTTACAAGTCACTACTGTAGATATGGATTCTATATTGTTATTGACTACGTTTTCATGCATTTGATTCAATATGAATGATCTCCATCATTTTCAAGACAAATGTAGTTTATAAAAGAATGACAATTGTGTATTGTCATAATCACGGTCAAGAATTTATTGGGCGGCACTGCTTATATTGCAGTTTACTCAGTTTTTATTATCTTCGATCAATCATATATACTAAAATAGATTGTTTTATCTAGCGTCCTCCCCAAGGGTTGAAGATTACAGGTTTTTTATACTCTAGCCCTTCTTCACTTTTTGTCAGCCTATTTAAGATTGAATTACCTTGTCTTTTACCACCCCAAGGATTGAAGTTGCTTCTTTTGTTTACTCCTCGCAGAATTGCTTTCACCAAAGATCTCTTGCCACCCCAAGGATTGAAATTGCTCCTTTGCACTCTCTCGAACAAAGTGGTGCATAGAGGAAGCACTTCTTCTGGCGTGAGGAACGGTCCAAAACTATCATCAATTGGACTGTCAAAAGCGTTACTGCTCAAATGGTCGTCGTCGATGATTTCTTCCTTTGCACGGGCTCCATTCAATACAGCCACCAACATTGACAAGCTCAAGAGCATTGCCAATCTTAAGAATGAAGGGCACCTCATCTTTTTTTCGGAAACTGAAAAAAAATCATTTCGCTTCAAAGTAATGGACCTGATTCTACTAGAAAAGATAGGTATGCAATTTCGGAAGCGATTCAATTCTTAGTTTCTTTATTCTCACTTACCCGGGATTCTACTTCAGATTAGAATTGTTTATAACCAAAATTTCCGAAACTGGTAAACTGCTGCTTTCTGCACAGGATGCGATCTGCACAAGTTTCACTTTTCCAGACACCGAGATTTATGGTTGAAACATCGCTTCAGACACCTTTTTATATTCCCACAACTCAATCCAAGCTTGAGTTTCTTAAAATCTGTTTTCAATTAAAATTTTAGTAATGTGTAACTTTTACAGTGGTTACAGTGGTTAACGTCATGAAATCCAGCGTCTACGCGGATATGACTGCCAGTATCATCATAATATGGTGTATTCCATCATCTCCAATATGAACAGAGTTGCATACTTTCCAATTTCTTTCTCTCATGAAATTCATGAAGTGGGTTTCAAGCATGTTCTAATTAAAGTGGTAATGCTATGATAAACCAATAACATTCTTTTGACTTCTTACTTTCATCCGAGATAAAGCATAGACAGAAACAACGTTACCTATATGGCATAATATGGTTGTCGCCTACGCTGAAGATGTAAAAATAACACTTTCAAATGGAGACTTCATTATGTTTAGTGCTTTTGTCAAGCAAATTAAAATTTGCGGTAATATGTCGTCCATCCTTAAAAAACAAAGATAAGACAAAACACGAAATAATGTTCATCTCTTGTATTTATTATTTCTCTTATATCACATAAAAGTACATTTTGTTTCATCTTGTAGACTAAAAGACACTTACATGACTGAATTAATAAATCTATATGCATTCCTTGCCAATTAAGGTAATTAATGAAGAATTTCTCCACAAAAATTCTACATACGTACAGTTATAACTTCGTCCTACACAAGTTTAATTGACGAAGTACCGATGAGATTAGAGACAAGAGACTGGAGGGCGTAGTGATATGATTGAGGTGTTTTTTCGCAAGGAATGATAGTCTTTCACCCTCTAGCTGCCCAAAAGGGGTTACTTGGGTCTGCCGTTTTGCCGTCTCCTCTCTTTCTTAGGTTCACCTCACCGTCCCAAGATGAGAGTGCACCTTTTTTTTGAAAAAGAAACACATGAAAAGCCTTGATTCCACACAGACACAGACAATGTTTCCATGATTTTTTGTGAGAGAAAAACTTACTCAAAAGATTTGCTAGCAATGATGTGGCCTCTTGTTCCCGTTTTCGCTGCATCACATCTCTCTCCAAATTTTCTGGAAGCTTCGTGCCTTCCTCGTCTTGCCACTTTTCCAGAATATCATCATCAGCCTTGATTGACGGTCTTCCAGAACGTCTTCCTCTTGTTGCCCAGAAAGGCCGATTCGGATCATCCTAATCGTGAAGTTAGAAGTGAAAAAAAGTTAGAATGGCGACTGCTTCCTATGGCAAATGTTTTTTCAAAGATCTATGCATGATGCTCTTACGGTTTGCTGATTGCAGGTAACGTGGTGATACATGCAAAACAGGGCAATAACAACGAAAGCAAGGAGTTTCATAGTGGTAGTTTTAAAGAAAAACGAGTTTACTTTTACAAAGTCACAAAAACTTTCACTTTCAAAAATTTTCCAGAATGGTTTGTTTTTTAAATATTTTTTCCTTCTCTTGTTTGATATTAGCTTGTCTTTACATTCACTCCAAAAATCTGAATGATTCTTATCAGTTTTCACACTTCCTTTTATACCAGTTGTTGTCCGACCAAAGCTCATGAAAAATGTGAATGATTACATTTCTGAATGGAAACAATTGCTCAGCAAAGAAATCAATTTTTCATCCGTTTTTATTATGTAAGCGGAGGAAGTTACATATGTGCGTCTTAGATCCATTGTTTGGGTTTCTGCACTATACTTGATTGACTTTGGAGTGGGTGGACGTAGTACGTGGATAAGTTGTAAATCGAAAAATTTACGGAAAGATGCGAATAATTTTACATAATTCATCCGACTGTTTTATCTAGGCGCTTTTCTCACGATAGTCGCCGCCAAACTAAAGTCTATAGTTGTGGGGGCATCTTGGAAACCAGATTGTAGTTGTGGAGAATCTGTAGATTTCCCCTGTGTGAACGTGAATCATTGCAAAACGTGGGGGATACAGTACACGAGCTCATGTATTTTTTATGTAATATAACTTTATTAAACTTTAAATGGATGCATTTCATTCACACTCGAGAAGTTTCAGTTTATCAAAAAAATACCTGTGCACACGTTTCTTTACGCGGTAAGTGAAAGTAACGAAAATCTACATCCAAAAGGGAGAGACATGGTAATAAACTTGCATATAGTATCGTGCAGGTACACAGGTTTCAATAAATTGTACAACGTACTCCACTTCCACTTATCCTATACAGAAGTGAAAGTAGTAGAATTGTTTTTTAAAAACTTTAGTGCACGTTTGGGGCACTAGTTTTGATTTAGGTACAACGTACAACACTACAATATTGTGAGTATACTGATATGATGAATGCAAGAAGCAAAAAAAATATTGGAATTAGTGTCTTTTTAAGAATCTATTCCATTCTCAGTACTTCCTGAACTACTTTCCTCATCCAGTTTGTGCTTGAGTCGAAATGCTAAATGTTTCAATTCCATTCTGGCACGTTGCAATTCCTGCTCCCGTTGTCTCTGAATTTTAAGAAAAATTGATGCATTGACTGCATCTTCACCTGCGGAAACAAAATACTAATTCTTATTAGACGAAATAAAAAATTCATGAGAGAAAATCCTAGGGTTCTTGCCTCGAATCAATGGTCCAGCCGAAATTTGAGGAGCACTACATATTCCAATGTCGAGAGAACTTTTTGACATTTCCTCTGCTCCAGATTGCGCTTTTCTCAATGAAGCCGACCTCCGGTCTAGACCATCGATCTTTTCCCCATATTCCCCGATACTATATTTTATGGCAAATTCTTCCAGCTCTCTACGAATATTCTTAAGTCGTTCTTCCCGCCTCTTACGCATGGAGTCTTCAGTGTTCACTGTTAGTGTGCTAGCACTTGTTCCTCCGACTACACCTCCCTTTGGCAAACGACGAAGTTCATGCATTGATTTTGAATGACGACCTAAGTAAAATATGTATTTTAGGTAAGAAGGAAGATTAACCATTAAAAAATCTGTTCAAATTCCATATGTACATATATCCTTAGTACTTGAGAGCAATGAATCACCGCATGCCAGACCTTCCGCTTGGGCTTCACGAATAAGTGCGGCATCTAAACTGTGTTCTGTAGATAAAGAGAGTATTAAAATTAGAATTTCGAAGCGCTTACAAAATACACGCTTCCATGCCCTTTGAACTTCTTACCGGAGAGTTGATTTTTAAGCTCGATACATTCCGCCTTGAGTTCAGCAAGTCTTTCCTTTCTTTTCGACTCGAGGACCTGCAAAGGGAAGTCTCCCATTTCAAGGGTTTTTTCTTTTGGCCTCTCATCACTCACTTTCCTATGAACGCAAGGTGGAAAAGTCGGACGAAATTTGATCATATTTCTCACGGTGTTTCTCATGTCCCTCCTACCTTCGTACAAGCCCAAGTACATTCTGACAAGCTTGATGCTCAATTCTATTCGAACTGGGGAACAGTTCTTTTTTCCTTGTTTCTCAGTATGAGTCCACTTTTACAGATTGCTGAGCAAATACGCTTTTTTGGCACAAGGATTTTTTGCAAACAGACTGTTCTATTCCATGCAAATTATTATGTAGTCGTAGAAAGATTTTCTCGATGGAAAATTGAAACGGGTTCATTAAAACCAGACCAACGCTGTAGGTTCCCCGTTGAACAGAAAAAGAGAGCAATATTTTTGGAATAGGAGATCATAAACGTTTTTACTTATGATACACAAGCATATGAAAACGGGAAATGAATGCAACGTTGATATTCATTTTAGGATCTTGCATGCACATCACTGACCTGTCTTCATTTTTTCAATGATGATCGTTACCTTTCCATCTGTTTTCTGTTACTTTTTTCTAGGGCGGAAATTACCAGATCGTAGAAAATACATAACTAAAGAAGATGGTAAGCTCAGGCTTAGTTTTATTGTGCTAACATCCGACACGACAAGGCGATATTAGAATTGCGTTTTCCCCAAGAAAAGAACTTCTACAACTGTCTATGACATAAATAGAAATCCATATCGAAGCCATCAGTACAGGTTTATTTGGCGTGAGAATGTGAACTGACACGAGTAAATTAAATTAGCTGGATTACATGTATTTTCCCACAGAGTCACCACATGAATTCCTCCAAATTAGAAACTTCAAAGCTATAGTTTGGAGAGCTTGTGTGCGTTGCTTCCAGCTAAACATTGAACTCTTTCTCTATCCTCGCTTTTCGTAGCCCACTTCCATAATATCGTCATCTAATCATCAATTATTCAACTGACTTATTGACTCAATATTTGAGTGTAATACAAGAGGAATAAAGGGGAGAATTTCTGCCATAAAAGAAATTTAAGCAGTATTAACCATTGTATTGCACGCTCAGCATCAGTCTTTACAGTATATTTAGGTACGTTTATCAAGGTATCTATATGTATACGATGAAAGGGCATGTTATTTTGACAACCGATTTTAGTGGCAATCGAAACAGCGATATTCATAACAGTTTATGGATGTGCTTTTTGCAAATGAAGTAGAGTGAAGGTCAGTAGACATGCGAAGTTCCAAAGAGAAAGCTCCTTGAAATGAGTACATTCTCCCATTATTATCATCTACCATGCAAGCAAGGTGATAATTAAAATACTCTCTGTTGTGTTCACTGTCTGTTGATTTTTATTGAAAGGAAAATTGCGAAATAATGCTTAAAATCAATGTAACCCTTCTATGTAGTATAAAGTCTAAATTGGCAATATCTGTCTTGTTCGTTATTGTTGTTAAGTCTTTCCTCTTATTTTAGTTTACATTTAAGACTTGCTATTGCAGAGAGAGAGAGAGAGAGAGGAGAGACATATAGTAAATGTTGATAGGAATTTACGCTGATATGGCATACAATGTTAATACACGTGGAAATATCTCTGCATTGTATACTCGATAAATACTGAATACTTCAACAGTTTATTGGCTCCATTGGGAAATTTCCCAAAGGAAATCACAAGGACAGAGTCAAGCATGAAATACGATGGACGATGCTGGAATAGCTGGAAGGAAATTTTGAAGAAGGGACCAACAGGTATCCATGCGTGCACCTATAACCGTAACATACCTGTATGCATATAAATCGGTTCACGTTTCTTTCGGGTTGTGTTCGTCATAATTTATTATTAGGTCATTGATTTTCTTTCAATTTTCAAGGAAAAGGAATACTAAATTTTGATAAGGTTAAATTAAATCAGTTGATCTAGATGGAAAATTATTAAAGTCATAGTCATTTCATATTTAATTACATATCCGAATGAAAAAAAAACGAACAGTGGAATTTGAAAAAAATTCTGATATTCAAAATTTCGTAACGTATGCATATTAAAAATCTATATGTGTATGTATGCATATGTAAGTTTAAACATCCTCTAGATTAAATTTAGGAAGAAGTTCAGTTTGCTGTTGCTGCTGCTGTCGTGGTGGCTTTGATTTAATTGGCAGTGTGGGCAAATTTGCGGACTTTGATTTCCTCTTCCGAAATTGTATTTCCACCAAGGCAGCCATTGTCGATAGAAAGAGGCCAACAACGGCCAATATGAACACAAGAGACATTTCCTGGACGCTTGCCTGCCATAAAACAGAAAAGAAAAATACACAAAACATGACTCCATTTCCTGTCCAACTCTTTTTAAGTATGCATTTTTATTACTGCTACTGCTACATTTTCTTTCTCCATTTTTGCTCGATTTTCACTTGTTGTTGAGCATTGCGTGTTTACATTGGCAAACCAGCGCATTTGGAGAGCCTCAGTAATACCCTGCTCAGATAAAGAGAGCACGGCTTGATTTATTCTTTCACTGCAAAAAAGGAATGTTATTTTTTCGTTTTAGTATACCAAAATGTCTTTCATTTATCAGCGAAAAGTATAGAAGTGCATATTTTTTGTTTACCGTAACGAAGATCCAATTGGAGTAGCTATTGAAATGGGACGAATTGGTCCAAATTCTTGGGGCAATTTGTAAATGGAACAATCCAGCTGGGTCTCATAATCCGCTGTTAATGAATCCGTGATGAATGCAAAATTACCATTCTCATTTAGAACTTTGTTGACTCCCTCGCTTTGGGAAGAAACCCAGTCACGGCCAATGTTTTGCAAATAAATCTTTTGGTATAGCTCATTGACTGTATTCTTGAATTGTCAATAAAAAATCTTATGCATCATTCGTGTAGAGTTTCACATTGATTTTCAATGCAATAGATTTAATTAATACCCGAAAAAACCTTTCCACTGGGCCTCTAGTCACCCATCCGATTTTAACGTCTTTTTCCGACACAATGTCAATCAAGCTCTGGGGCAAGGCACGATTGCCTTTGATAGACCCGATGACTTTTATCGAAGTGTAATTTGAGATGTATGACGTGAACAAAAGAAGAGTCCAAGCCGTCAAAAAGATTTTCGCCAATTTCCTGTTTATCAAATACACACAAAAAAGGATGATGTTGGTCTTATTCTATAAAAAAAATGCATACGCAATTAGCATATTAGCAATCTACAAATCGCCACATTTCGTAGTAATAAACAGCAAAGGCAGGTAAGCATAGTTGGTTTACTTTGAATATCGAAGCTCTGATCCGGGAAAAAACTTTGCAAAATTCGGTCGAAGCCTATGTAATTTCAAAAAGCCAATATAGATAATCATCATTATTAAAAATGGTATCCAAACTTCTGCAGGAAAAGGTGCAAGTATTGTCCAGTGGCTTTGACCAGAGTCGTTGACTGATGACATGTTGCGAATTTTATGAAGAGTCGCAAAACGAGTCGTTAATACTGGTGCTGAAAAGTCGACAACTTGTGCTCTCTCCATTGTAACTTCAGTATCTCCGAATGCCATATCCACCTCCTAAAAACATGTAGGTCAATTTTTTATGGAGCGTACATAACTATAATCACACATTTGCGTTCTTTCGATTTACAAATAAGTAGCATGAATAACACTGAAATTTACATTTCTAATTAGCATTCCAAAAACGCCATTCCAATAACCTGAAATAGTCGAATTGACTCTACTGGTCGGGCTTTGAGGTTGATAATCTTGGGGTAATACAAGCTCGTCTAAAAATAAAATATTAGGATATTTGTATGAGTAAATCCAAGAATTTTATGCCAGTTTAGCAAGTGGACATACACTGGAAGCCAAGAATATTCACAAGTTCTTCGCTGAAATCCTTGACAAATCCTCTAAATCTTTCAAATCTCCCATTCTCCGTCATTTTCGTTAAGAACATGGGCCTCTGTCAATTTAATGCAATATTAATGTTAACATTTTCTATCGAAGAAAAATAGTTGTAATCCCAACGTTTGTAATTTGATGCTTCTACCAAACTAGTGGCGATTTTCAAAGTTGTCTTCATTTCCATTCCTGCTTGGCTTCCAATTAAGTAGCCGCAAATCACTAAACTACTCACAAAAAAATTTGAATAATTACGAATTATCATTTTAAAACTTAATCACTAAAAATCACTTCTTGGTGAAAACAAAATACGGACGAAAATCTTCAGTTCTGATTACTTTCAATTTCAACTTGCCCCATTAAATGAACAGGGTATTGGATGCATGGTTTTTGGAAGCCTAATACGTTTTATCACTGAAGTATACTCAAAGAGAAGTAACAGACAAATGATGTGTTCCCTTTAACAAAATGTTTAATATGAAAATGCCATTAATGCATTAGATTTTACGCTTGAAGACTTTGCACTGCCCACCCATCAGTCATTTGATTCATTTTTGACAATTGTGATGACAATGAACATAAAAACAAGAAGTTTGTTTAGATTTTAGGGGGAAAAGGTAGGAAATTGGATCAAGTTGTTCACCATTTTCTTCGAATTCTTCCTTCACCTGCGCTCCAAAGGATTACATTCCCACTGAAACTAGAATCAAGGGAAACTTGATACTGTACCAGCAACAGAAGATGAAAAGAAATGATATATACAATTTTTTGTTACATCTATAGATACGTATATACATACATAACTCAATTTCATTGTTCTTGAAATATAAAAAAATGAGTGCAAGTGACGATTTTAGCAAGGTTCATAAGATTTTATGTCTTGTCGTGTACGGATTCCCTCCCCCATCAACGTTATCTGCAACCAGACCAGAATATCCTCTTGAAATAGAGCTGGCTTGCCAACAGACTTTCACGAGACCCTTTCATGCATTCATTTTCCTTTATGGCATGATTTTCTTGGTCATACTCCTTGCGAGATTGTTTGATGTTGGTTGAAGCCTTGTCTGTGGCACGTTCTTCAAAGTTTCACTGCTACCAAGTATAGTTTTTCATATCTTCACAATGTAACTTATTCTGAAGAGATAGAACATCAAATAAGAAGTCGAAAAATCAGAGATGCCTGCAAAAAATGTTTTTAAAAAATTAAGGTTTAATGCTTTTGATGAGCGTATCATATTCCAATTTAAATTAAAATTCCAGTTCCCATACCACACCAAATGAGCAAACCATGGCACCAAGACATACAATAGCCTCGAACAACTCAAACTTTCTACCTTCACATACAGCAGATTTAAGAATTGTAATCCACACATCTTGTGAAACTTATGGCGATGTTACTCATGATAATCTTGGTATCTATATTTGAAAAAGAATGGTGGTAACAAAAATTTCAACTCATAATTTTTTATTACGTAGCTAAGCTTGCGAAGCTAGTACTGAGAATGACGTGACCATCCGTCCGTGCACACGATAAGTTTCGAAAGAGGTCACCGATTGACCTCAAATATAGAACAAAGCTTCCTTGCATACTGAAGATGACACCTATCTCTTTTCACAATTTTAGGTCAACTATTAACGGCAGGGTCAACGGTAAAAAAAAAAATTCATATGACAACATATTTTTTAAGACCTCTATCGAAAGTGCATAAAAAGCCGAGTAAAACCGCGTGTGTAAAATTTCGATTATTTTTAACGGCAAACGGTAGGAGGGCATTAAAAATATTTTCCAATTTGCAACATATGGAATTCTCTTAAAAAATAGACTAAAACGGATACTTTAAAATTTCGAAATTTTTTAACGGTCAATGACAGCGGGTGGTTAAAACTTTTTTTTAATGCAGCATAGCTTGTGACATATCATTCGGCGGGTCTCTTCAAACTCGTTTCATGAAAGCATGTTGCAACGACTTATGAATTCGTGAGTTCAAGTTAAAGAAACTGTTGTCTTTGACAGCCTATAGAACTTGGCAGACATTAAAACAGTATTCTGAGAACAACTCTCTTGCCGTTAAACCTTTTCAGCTACGTCGTTAGCGCTGTTTAACAGCTTTATTTAAATTAATTAATATTCAAACTTATAAAGTAAGCTTTACCTAACACCCTATGACAAACTTTTCGCCGTCAACTCTAGAAAATGAATACTTTGGCTCGCAATCATCAACTGTCCGACCAAAATGAAAATCGCATACCACAACAATGAATACCTCGACAATGAATACCCCCCTAATAAATAAGACGCAAATGAATGCATGACATGACATATGACATGAGAGTAGCTTTAATGAATATCGCTAATATATCTGGACTGCAACATCTGTTTGCTCCAGTTTACAAAATCACCAAGCTTAAAAATCGCCCATTTTGATTGATTCACAGATGATATGATGATGATGATGAATGCAATATGATTTAAATGATGATGCTTATCTTCGAATCGGATATTCTGTCCCTTTATGATTCCCCCGGAAACCCCACAGAATTTTGGATGAGCACCTGAGCACCATGAAATTATTCTTAAGTACCACGATAATCATGTTTTGATTAATCATCTGACAATCGAAACCTGGAGAAAGTCACTATGAATTCATCCATTTTATATTGAAAAATATTCTAAGCTATGTTCGCCTTCCAGTCTCATGAAGCCACTTGCGACAAATATGTATAATGCTCCATAATGTCACATCTCATCCTCCACCTCAAACCACCCTCGCCATTTTCCATAAAAAAAGATTTAACCGCCCGCGGCCGTTGACTGTTAACGAGTTTCTAAATTCTAAAATAACAGTTATACTCATCATCTCAACCGCATTCATAACAGCTATCATGAGCCGTATGTTGCAATGAAAAGCATTTTAAATGGCTTCCTGTCCAGCAACATCTATTTGCTCCAGTTTACAAAGTCAACAAGCTTACAAATCGGACATTTTGGTTCATTCACGGATGATGATGATGATGATGGATGCAATATGATTTAAATGATAATGCTTATCTTCGAATCGGATATTCTGTCCCTTTATGATTCCCCCGAAACCCCCACCGAATTTTGGATGAGCACCGTGAAATTCTTCGTGACTACCACGATAATGTTTTGATTAATCATCTGATAATCAAATTAACTGAACCAAACTCCTAACCTAACCAATCCAACCTTAAGCTAACTAGTCCAAACCTAACGTTCAAACCTAACCTAACTATCCCAAACTTTACTTTTAACCAATCGAAACTACCACGGTAATAATGTTTTGATTAATCTCATCTCACAATCCAAACCTGGAGTGACTGAATGAATCCATCCGTTTTATTAAAAATATGCTATTTTCGCCTTCCATTCTCATGAAGCCACTGCTACAAAGATGTATAATGCTCCATAATGTCACATCCATCCTTCAACCTCCACCCAAAACTTAGATGATAACCTCAGCATGATATGGTGATAAGATGACATGGTGACAAGGTGATACGATATCATCATGATAAGATGCATAGATATCTTCCTTCCGCTATCATAAAAATGTTTATTTAATGCACCTCCTGCTCAATCAATGAAACAACGCAAAACTCCAGAGTTTGTCTTTAAAATTTTAACAAGCAACGTTAAATTTTTATTACATGATCCATGAGCCCTTCAAAATTAGCAATTTAAAATATACTGCAATCATTTTCAACATTCTGACAACATGCTTCCTTACATACTAATTATTAGTACTCAAAATTTTTCACTTGAATTTATTATTTTTTGATAGATTAAAATTGAAGAGAGAAATCCGTTGATTGCAGTTTTCTGTTGATAGGCCGAATTAGAGTTCCGAATGAATACGTCTATGGCTCATGATCCTACATCGACGATTGCTCGTCCACCGCTAAGACTCCTCGCCTCCGGGAGCCTGAGTTCCAGAGTTCTCAGGATTTCCCTGACACTGCGGGCACCCTGGACAGTCCGCACCTGGGCATTGGCCCGCATTTGCTCCGTCGCCTGGAGCGACCGCCTCCTCGCCTCCCTTCTTCTTTCCGCAACACGCTCCCATCGTTAGTAAGTTGAATGACAACACCACGTCACTCACTAAATAAATAAATAACAAGAAAACAAATTTAGAATCAACGCAGAATTAAAATATTTAAAAATTAACATTTAATTCTCGATGCGAAATCATCTGTGCTAGGAAAACATTCCGGACAATTTTAGTATATTTCGATTGCTTTCTAATGTAATAAAAAATAATTTTTTGATAAAACTTGAGTTTCTTACCTTAATTATCGCAAAATATTAAAGTTTAATTTAATTCACTACTCGTAATCCCGGAAGGATCGTTTTGTTCGCTCGCAGAAAAAAGATATTTCTAATCGCAAAAGACAGAAACTTTTTTCAAGAAAAAATCTTTCTCTCTCGCCTCAACACACAAATGACTCAAAAGTCAAAATCGTAGTTCAGTCCTAGTGCGTGGAAACTCGTAGAACAAATAGAACAATTCATAGGGTCCTACTCCTACACTACACACTACTCATACTCCTACTCTACTCCTACTCCTCTTTGACTAGACACCCTATCTTCTCCATGTTAAAGCTTTCTTTCTGCTGTAACTCGCAAGCAACAGCAACGATATACATTTTCGTGTGAAGAGTGAAGAGTCGAGTAGTTGACCTTTTCGTTCCATGGTTGTACTTATGGCCTTACACTCCTCTACGCACGGAAATGTATACCGTTGCTAACGCTCAATTGCTTGCGAGTTACAGCAGAAAGAAAGCTTTAACATGGAGAAGATAGGGTGTCTAGTCA
>JAHZMX010005648.1:0-10788 GCA_027743895.1 Seira musarum
ATGACAATAGCTGTCATTTGCCACTTTTTCGAATTTCGACAAAACAAGGAAATGCCTCATGCATTTTAATGCTCTGAACACGATTGTGGAGCCAGTTTTTGAAAGTACCATAGCAACTCCAAGAAATCCGTTAACCGGTGAAATGACAGATGTCAAATCTTGTTTTTTTACGCGAGGGAAGGTATTAGAAACACGTATAATTATAACATTGATTTCGAGGTTTTCTGCTACGAGGAATTCAAATTTTAAGTCAGTTGGTTGCCATCGGCAACGTTTTGTTCACAATCGCGCATTCCTTAAATAAAATTACCATGGAGACCTTATTTTTTCGAATTTCAAAAAAATGAAAAAACGCCTCATGAGCATTGCCTTTAGCTATCATTTGACACCACAATCATAAAAATCCGTTGAGCCGATCGGGCGGAATCCGTTACGCACCATAACGAGCCTGATTGTCACGTCACGCTCTGTGGGGTCAACTTAGGAAGCTGAAAATTTTGGATACTTACTAACTTACGAGGGTGCCCTATTCGATGGTGCAAAACTCATGTCAATTCTGAGATACGAGGAATATCTGTGATCGACTAGTAGTGATGAAACTGAAAAACGACCTAATAATTTATTAGTAAAAACTGCTTAGCGGCTTAAACAGTAAATAACCTTCACACAGATCACACGTACAAAAACGTCCCCTGGAACTGGAATGACAATGAAGCAGACATCGTACCCATCTCCAACGTTCCCTTCATAAGTAGGTAGTCGAAGTCGAGCCGGACACAATCGAACTATCTGAAACCTGGATGGCCTAAATAAAGTCTCTTCTCACCAGACGATCACCCATTCATTCATAAACATAACGTAAAGCTGTTGATACAGCAGTAGACACGTAGCTGAGGAAGAGAGTTAAATACGAAAAAGGTAGTCTCAGGACACTGCTTCAATGACTCTAAAGATCCATAAACTGTCAAAAGAAACAGTTTTGTGCAGTTGAACCCACAAATTCTTTATACCGTCCGCGGCCTCTGACGGTTCACGAATTTCAAAAAATAAAATAACACTTATACTCAGCAATTCAAGGACTTTCGAATGAGCTATCACAAGCCATAAGTTGAAATAAAAAAAATTCAACGGCTTTTTGCTGTTGACGGTTAAAATATTTTCAAATTTCAAAGTAAAAGTCTTACTCAGTTTTTGGAGCGCTTTCAAATGAACTCTTAAAACTCATATGTGTAATGTAAAAAATTCTACCGTAGACACTGCCGTTAATAGTTGACCTAAAATTCTGAAATGAAATAGGTGTCTTCCACAGTATGCCAAGAACCTTTGTTCCAAATTTGAGGTCAATCGGTGACCTCTTTCGAAAGTTATCATCTGAACAGACAGAAAGACACACAGACAACCCAATCAAAATCAATTCCCTCGCTGATGACGTCAGCTACGTAATAAAGCTGTTAATACAGCTGTGGACACGTAGCTGAGGAAAAGAATAAATACGAAAAAGATGTTCTCAGAATACTGCTTCAATGTCTCTAAAGATTCATAAGCTGTCAAAAGAAACAGTTTTTTGCAGTTGAACCAACAAATTCTTTATACGATGAAAGTCTTGAAAACATGCATGCCTGAAAAGAGTAAGAAGAGTCCTTTTGAATCACAAGCATGTCTATAAAAAAGTTTTAACCACTCGCTGCCGTTGACCGTTAAATTTTTGAAGTTTTAAAGTAACAGTTTCACTCAGCCCTAAAACAGCTTTCGAATGAGGTATTGCACGCCATTTGTTGTAATGAAAAACTTTTTTAACGGCCTCCTGCCGTTTACCGTTAAAACTTTTAAATTCCAAGCGCACAGTTTCATTCAGTTTTGTATGCTCTTTCGATTGAGCTATTAAAAATTATTTGTTGGCAGTTTTAATAAAATCAGCCGTCGCCACTGCCGTTAATACTTCACTAAAAATTCGGAAAAGAAATAGGTGTCCCTCTTAGTGCACAAGAAACCATTCTTCCAAATTTGAGGTCAATCGGTGATCTCTTTCGAAACATATCGGGTGCACGGACAAACAGACGGTCACATCTTTCTTAATACTAGCTTCGCAAGCACAGCTACGTAATAAAGACTGACTGTGAAAACGAATAAAGCCAATCCATTGCATTTTACATTTGCTAGGTCGTATATATTAAAAGCAGTAGCAATATAGTTGTCATTGTCAATCGTTCACGGCCACCCTATAAAACAAAGTCATGAATGAAACAAGGCCTACCTGTCCTACTCGTTTTATGGCATACAAGATACAAGAACTACATACACAAACTAAATCTATGCTTTTAGTGATGAATCTAAACCATTATCGTGACAGAATCTGTCAACACAACAATCTATCACCACAAAAAATCCATTACTCCTTTCACCACTACATATCTTTTTCTCATTCGTAAACACTGAAAGGAAAATCATTCCAAGGAATGACATACGCTTAATCTATTCAATTCAATTTTATAGATTTTCGGACGAGCTCTTGTCTCTCAGTGACAGTAATATTATTGCTGACATTACCATCATTTAATTGTAGATTTTTTTCGTGTTTATAGAAAAACTAACGCTTTATGAGTAGTTCATTCTTTATTTTTGTGATATTATAATATCGGTATTTTATAAATCGTCATGTTTTCAATTTTCGTGCCCAGTGACAACCACATCCGTCAGTGACTAACAGTGATGTAGATGAATAAAGACGACATAAGGACAAGACGGAAACATGATAAAGGGCTTAACTGTGTAATTCAGTGGAATAGTACAAAAAGTCAAGATTTTAAAAAAGTGCAGTTTATTTTAATGTATTTTCAAGAATTTATCATTTTTATTTAAATCTAGTATAGGGTGATCTAATATGGAGGTTTTACTGTACTATACGATGACCAGTTTTTAGCATCTTCACCGCCGCCCCAAGCATTTAAAAAGTACACGCAAGCTTCCGCGAAAATAATGAAGTTGAAAACGTTTGCTTGTACGTATTGTGCAAAAACCTTTTCCAAACGAGCAACCCTGCAAACTCATGTAAGGACTCACACCAAGGAAAGTTCTTATCAAGGTGCTCACTGTGAAAGGAGTTTTTCCCAAAGGAACGGTTTAAACAGTTTATTAAAGACTCATACAAATAAGCCATTTATACGCAAGCTCTGTAAAAGGAAAATTTTGCAAGCAAGTATCCTAAACAGCCATGAAAGGAATCACAGAGAGAAGAAACAAGTGCATTTATTGTAAGAAACGGTTGACCAAAAAAAGCAGCTTGGTCCGTCATATAAGAATTCACACAAAAGAAAAGCCTTATCAATGCGGTCACTGTGAAAAACGGTTTGCGGGACGGAGCAATTTAATTGTCCATGTAAGGAAAAGCCTTACCAATGCGGTAGCTGTAAAAGGAATTTCTCCCGATCGTTTACTTTAGAAGTTCATTTGAGAACTCATGAAAAGAAGAAACCCCATTTTTGTGAACAGCGTGAAAAGACATTTTCTCAAAAAAGTGATTTAGACCCACATTTGAAATCAGTGCATGTGAATGTGATGGCAGTATCAACACCATCGGAATCAGCAGTTAATCGGTTCCCTGAAACCTACTGCAACAATGACACACCGTTTCAATGCCTATTTTGTAAAAATAAATATGGCTCGGAAGCTGGACTTTACTCTCATCTACTTCTTCATATTGAAGAAAGACCGTTTTCATGTACTCAATGCGATGAAACATTTATTTATAAGGAGATATACGCACATCACAAGAGCAAAGCACACCAAATCTAGTACGTTGAATGTTTTTAAAACATTTTTTTTAACTCAAAAAAATTAAATCCAAATTCAAGCATCTTGAAATCATTGATTTTAAAGTGAAAAGCTTATCTGGGTAAGGAAATTAAGAATATGGCTCGCTGGTCTACAGGCATACAGCTAAATCCTTCAAGTCCCCGTTTTCGTCATTTGTATTGCTACTTCCTTCACGACACATTTCACATAAAAAGCTAAATCATTCATTGTTACAGAGGTTAAAATGGTACAGGATTAAAAAAAGGTGCACAACTAGTTTCATGACTAAACAATCTATTGATGTTAATCATTTTTAAGTGTTTGTTCAATATAGTGGCGATCAGCACGTCTCCAACAAGTAAGGTACCGTATATTTTGATTTAGATGGCGGGGTTTAAATAAAGCGAGGGGGTAAAATAGAAAACATAATAACCATACCTGCCTATTTCTCACCTGCACAGCATAATCGAAATGGCTTAAGAGTTGAGTATGAAATTAATAAAACGTAAATAAGTGGCTTCTGCAAATCTCACCCATTGCTTTTTGGGAAATGAATAAAATGTGGGTCTAAAATAGAACGCGAGGGTCGAAAGCGAGAGTTTAAATAGAACGCGGGGCGTTGTATCTCAGAATATACGGTATTTTTACTGCTTCTCAAGATTCTCAACGAAAGAAGTCGGAATATATCAATTTGACTACGCTGGAAACGATGGTGACACTTATTTGGCCATATTCGCTCTCTGGGTATTGAAAAGTTTAAAAGGTTTTTTAAAATGTAATGTTGCCTGCACACCGGCCACGGTAAAAAATAAGCTGTGTCCGGCGTAGAATTAACGATGTAGGGAAATAAAAGCTTTTTGTAGGTTTTCCATAGCATGACATCGTCGGTTTTTGTATTGTAGTGAGTTTATACGTGCATTCAATCGCATTCCTCATTGCATCGGTAAAAATATTTTTAAACTTTAAGAATTCCAGAAGGCTCAGAAGGCCAAACGGATGTACCGTATATTCTGATATAGAACGCCCCGAGTTTTTTTCAAATATCTCCTCTCGACCCCCCGCGTTCTATATCAGACCCGCGCTCTATATCAGACCCGCGCTCTATATCAGACCCGCGCTCTATATCAGACCCGCGCTCTATATCAGACCCGCGTTCTATTCATTTCTGTAAAAGAAATGGATCAAATATTTGAAGATCAAAGTTTTTTATTTGCAGTTTATACCAAAGTCATGCACCACTTGAATGCCTGAACCAAATTAAAGGAAAAAAATACATACTTTTGATGTTGCTGAACAAAAGCATCAGATGATTGTGCTGCGCAGGTGCTCAATTGACACCTATGGTCCTTATGCTTTCTAACCCCGCGTTCTATTTCAGACTTGCGCTCTATATCAGACCCGCGTTCTATTCATTTTATCAACCTCGAGCTCCGCGTTCAATTTCAGTCCCGCGCTCTATTTAAACCATGCGTTCTAAATCAGAATATACGGTAACTATAGTTTTAAGCGTAAAAGAATTTGTATATTTTGACTGATTCCGTTGAGGGTCTCGATTAGCCGCCAGAACAGGATACTTGTAAGTTCAGGCACGTCTCGGGTAACAAAAGTCACAAGCCAACGTCTTCTATAACCTCTGTGTTTGCATATGTTCTAGTTATCTCGAGGAATTCATATATTTTTATAAAATGAAGAGTTGGTTGTTATATGGCGAATTTTTCATGCCAAAAAACTGAATAACCTATTTTGATCCTGCGAATGAATTTTTGAACACCAAATTAAGTCGTTCTATTGAACGCTTCCGCTATTTATTTTCTTAAAAAGCGCTCCTTCATTTAACAGGCCTAGCGATTTAAGTTCCTCCCGATTTTAAATACCTATACTATTCATTTACAGATTTGTGTGCTGCCTATGGAATTATGTAATACAATAGAGTATCGGGATTTCCAGGAATAATTCAACTCTCATCTAGTCCAGTGCATGGCAAAAGAAGTCAATTGTCCATTTGTCTTTACTGAAGTCGATACTGCTGCAGCTACTTATGGCGTCAAACGTATTATAATTAACATAAGTAAAAAAATATGTGAATTGTGAAATGTTTTAAATTCGAGATCAGGTCCTTTGTTTCTGAGACTTTCGTTTGTTTTTCATTTTATCAAAAGTCTGGAGTCAAGAATATGAGTTTAGAGAAACAAAAACTTAAAAAAAAAAATTCCTAGTAATAGTTTTGGTCTGTTTAGTAGGCAGTGTGAGTAAGATAAGATACTCCTTCGTTTTTATACAAAATATTGTAGTATTTTTTTTAAATTTTGTGCAAAGTAACAGTTACACGAAAAGAATTTGTACATTTCTAATAAAATTATAGTATATCTTAGAAACATATGAAAGACAAAGAAAACACAATTAATCATTTTACTCAGGTTACCATTGTGCACTTCGGAAGCACAACCAGATATTGGGTCAGACTTTTAATCGATTCAACGCTCCTTCTTTTGCAGATCCTTTGAGTAATATCACCTTTACAACCTTAGGCAAGGCTAATAGCTAATTAGGATTGATTTTAAGTTTCCACACACGTGAACGGAATATTAATATGATGGACTTCAGTTACTCTAATGATTAGATTAGAATATAATTTAATCCTCATGTACTTAAATTAGGACGATTCTTGATAAACGACTTAATCATTTTCTTACAATCCATCGAGTACTTTTCACTCAAACCAAAGACATACTGCGTCACTTTCATCGCATATAAGGCGAATAAAGCGGTCAACAAAGTGGTTTCAGATCTTGAAGTCTATACTTTGTTGCCATGTAAAGAACCTCCTTAACGTTGATGCAGTGATCTCCTGACCTAGAAGTGATTTCTTCAAGTTCCCCCGAGGCATTCTCCACTATTACTTTCCCATTTATTTTGAGAGGCAAAATTTTTCTGTTGTAGATGAAATGAAGGAAGAACTCGACAACATCACTTGCCATATCTTCGAGTTACACAACTCCACTTTGGAATTCACTCATATCTGCCTTAAACATGGCGTCAAAGGCCCCACTTGCGGCTGAAATTGAAAATAAACGAAATTGTATTATAAAAACGATAAACAGGAGTCATGGAATGTAGGAATGCATTCGTGAATCAATTCAAAAGTACTTACTAATGAGAAAAATTTTGTGAGCTGGAAATTCTTGTCCATCACTGGAAATGATTTTGACGTCTGAGAGATAGTCGGAATTTAGAAATTTAGGAAAAACGTATCCTTCCTCCTTAGCAATTGAAACTTGTTTTTTTATTTTAACAGCATCTGCACCAATACCAATGCTGCTAGTTTCACGCTGCGTCATCACATTTAGCTTAATACGATAAATTTCAATTTTTACGAGTTTTTGTGGTAGTTCTCGCAGCCAAAACAACTCGGTGAATTTACTTCCGCTATATTTTATATCTGTCAATTTTGCAAAGAAATAAATGCTTCATTAAGTATCAGGATTTGAACGATCTCACATTTTTCATAGACTTTCAGATTTATTCATTTGATTGAAAAAGCTTCCAAATTTTTTCACCATCAACTCCCAGAAATGAAGCGCGTGCCATGCTATAAAACACGTCATAATCGCAGGACTGCTCTGCTGCTCTCTGAAGGTAATAGGCCAACTTATAGGAGGACTCTTCATTAAAAAGCTTTATCGTGTACAGAGTTTCCGGCAGATTATCTTTCGCTCCCACCGAGATGGTATGGTCCACACAATTCAAATCGTCCAATTTCCCAGATTATTGTTTTGAAATTGAAAAGTTCAAACTAAAAATATAAGCAATTTTTAAATATTTCATTTTTTGTATCACAAATCATTTACTTCAAAATTATATTTTTTGCCATACCCCACTCTTCACGTACAATGTTTTTTTATCACCGTCCATTACCAACAAATCCACGATCAGTTTACAGGGACAACTGAAAATAGCAAAATAATTCTTTATATTACGACGGCGGCAGTTGTAAAATTAAGTAGTAAGCTATAATGGTAAACTCGTGAATTACAAGGTTTTATATGCACATACACGTTTTAAATCCTAGTTTCACTCAAGAACATCTACGTACTTAACAGAAAACCATGTATAATGCTTTATAAGAATAATTATATGAGCAAATGAAAACAAACAAAACATTCTGTGTCCACGTGGTAGAAGTAGGCATGTAGCTTTTGCCGCGTTTGTTTTTATCGTGCATGTGAGCACAAGTTTCACTGTATTGACTACATAGTGAGAAGACAAACAAAAGTACTGACCACACTAATCGTAAGTACCATGCATTGAAAACAAAACTATGAAAAAAAGCATCAATTGCTTGAGATTTGTGACTCGTGCTATTTCTAAAGTTAAATACGACTGAAATTCGTTTCATTATGACGTGAAGACAATTCATTCGTTAATCATCAGTCGCAACTCCCTGTCTCGCACACAGTACATTTGACATTGTTACGTGGCTGAGCTTGCGGAACTAGTATGGAGAATGAGGTGACCGTCTGTCTGTCTGTCCGTGCACGCGATAACTTTCGAAGGAGGTCACCGATTGACCTCAAATTTGGAACATAGGTTCCTTGCTTACTGAGGACGACGCCTATTTCTTTTCAGAATTTTAGGTCAAGTATTAACGGCAGGGTCAACGGTTGATTTTTTTTTTCAAATGCCAACATATACTTTTTAATAGCTCAGTCGAAAGTGCGTACCAAACTGAATAAAACTGCGTGTTTAGAGTTTCGAAATTTTTAACGGTTAACGGCAAGAGGCCGTAAAAATATTTTTTACTGCAACATATGGCATGTGATACCTCATTCAAAAGCTCTTTTATAGCTGAATGAAACTTTTAATTTAAAAACTCCAAAAAATTTAACGGTCAGCGGTGGCGGGTGGTTAAAACTTTTTTCAATGGAAGCGCTTGTGATATTTCATTTGAAAGGTCTCTTTCCTGAAACCTGTTTTCATGCATGCATGTTTTGATGACTTCTGTCGTATGAAGAATTTGCGGATTCAACTGCAAAAAACTGCTTCCTTTGACAGCTTATGTATCTTTGGAAGCATTGAAACAGTATTGTGAGAACATCTTTAATGTTTTCCTCAGCTACGTTTCTACAGCCGTATTAACAGCTTTATTTTATATGTGAATTATTTTATTACCTAAAAACACTAAATTTTCAGATGCTTCAAATTCGATTTTTTTGCATTACTTCTGTTTCTTATTTTGGAATTTGAAAGGCCGGGAAAATATTTTGAAATGCCGAATAAGATAGCTCATATGATTTACTCCGGGTAAGTTTTTTGATGATTTCATACGATTTTATTATAAATCTCTAACCACTTCTTTTATTACACTCCCTTGATCCGGAAATGTCATTCAGTTGTAATTGCAATGCAAGAAAATAATATAAGCTACTTCTCAATTCTATTTAATCCATTTTTTGGTGAAACATACAATTTAATTTAAATTGTGAAGGAAGGAAATCGTAATTCTTAATCTTAAAAAATCCTTAAATTGAACTTATAATTTTTTTAGTAAAAACTACATAGCGGTTTAAGAAGGATATTACCTTCACCAATATAACCCGTACAAAAACGTCACCTGGAACTGGGATGACAATGAAGTAGACATCGTATACCATCACCAACATTCCCCTCATGTAATTAAAACAGTCGAAGTCGAGCCACATACAATTGAACTAAGGAGCTATCTGGATGGCATAAATAGAGTCTCTTCTCACCAGACTATTACTCATTCATCCATAAACATAACATAACAAATGACCATGGAAATGAACAAAGCCAATCCATTGCATTTTGCATTTGGTATGCCGTGTATATTTAAAGCAGCAGCAATATACAGTAAAACCCATACAAGATCACCCCATGGGGAAAGGTTTTTTGTATCTAATACAGAGGTGCTCTTGATTAATTATACAGAAATTTTAATTTAAGTTAAAATGGCTTTTCATCCCTTGCAGGGAAATTCTGTACTTAAATATAATATGGCAAAGTTTTTGATGCCTTTTTATAGAACACCTTTCACAATAATTTAACAAACTTTAGCATAAAATAATTTACCGAAAGATATTTCTCCACCTTGGACGCGTTTCGTATTTATCAAAATTAAGAAATGATTTGTCCAAAAAATTTGCCAGATCATAAATAGAGAACATTTTTAATGGCTATGTATGTTGTGTTGTTGTGTGCTTGTTTTGCATGTGTCTAATAAGGCGGTGATCTCAAAGGGAAGGGATCTTGTATGGAGAAAATTTTCAATGAAATAGAAACGAAGGGGACTTCACAGAAGTGATCTTTGTGTATGTTGATCTTTCATAGGGTGATCTAATATGGAAGTTATACTATAGTTGTCAGTCGTTCACGTTTTAATCCTAAAACCAAAGCATGAACGGCACAAAGCCTCCTTTCCTACTAGTGTTATATGGCATACAAGCAATACATATACGAACTAGATCCGTGCTTTTCCGTGATCACGCTAAACCATTATCATCACAGATTCTGTCATCACAACATTCTATCACCACAAAAAAAAATTGATCACCACTGTTGGGTATAACTCGGAACAATCAAAAAAGTTTCAAAAAGATGTTAGGATGATTCTCCCTTGACTGAACACTAGCCCCGTGATAACACTTTCCCTGTGTCACAGACCAGGTTTATTTCGTTTCGCTGGATCTGACGGCAAATGACTCTCACATGAAATTGATCTGCTGGTTGTGTGAAATGTAATCGTTGGTGAGCTAGCTTCGAAATATGCAAGTCACTGAAAAATGATCTTCCCTTTCTGTTTGGCATGTAGCGATAAATGAAAAATCCTCAAAACTACAGCGAAAAAGCTCGGGTGATTCTCAAAAATAAAGCATTCGGGAGAACAGAAATTATACTTTAATTTCGAAATCTACTTTAATTTTAACTAGCACCAATTTTAATTTAATTTACATTCACAAATGTATGACGATCAAGATC
>JAHZMX010005649.1:0-13488 GCA_027743895.1 Seira musarum
AGTAGTGTCATTCACCGTCATTCCTCTAGTGTCATTCATGAGACGTCATTCATAAGAAAAAGAACATAGGAATTCTAACAGTAACGTTCACGTTTCCTACCAGTTAGCTACATACACAACACAAATATAAAACGATAAAGCGACCGATTTGTACCACAACTACTACTACAACCTACAACTCTTGTTGATGCGAATGATGAGGATGATGATGATGGGGATGGGCAATCTAGTTTTTACTTGATTCCATTCCATCAATCATGTTATTTTCTATCTACTCCCTGAAGATGTGATACTCCGCTTGCTCATGGCTCATAGTGGCAATAACGTAATAGAACATTGGCGAGCAGTGAGTGAAGACTATTGTTATTATTATTGCATTTCTCCATTCCAATTCTTTTTTTTCGTTTGGCCCGATACGTTTGACAGAAATTGCATTGCATTGTGAATTGTGATTCTTCGACGGATAGAACTCAGAGAAATTGTACATACATACCTGTCTGGTCTGGTGGAAAGAAAAAGAGTATTTTCTTAACCGCACAACACCAACTCTTTCTTGTAATATATGAAGAAAATAATGATCATGATCATCATCTGCATCATTATGATCCGCTTTCACGTTCTAAAGTATGATTCTACCTCTGTCCTTAACTTCTTTAACTGCCTCTAGGCGGATTTAATTTTATTAAGCTAATCGTAAGCTGCAGGAGAGAGAAAACACAAGTAATGGTAATAAGTATGTTGGAAAAGCAAAAAGACTCATTTTTTGTTTTAGAAAACAATGCAGCACTTATTATGTACAAAAAATGCAGACAAAAAATCGCTTCTGGTGCAATTATGATTTAAATTGTGCAAAGCTCAAAAGAAAAATAGGTAGTCAATAGGACCAGTCTGATTTCAAAAATAAGTTTAAGAACGATGAAATCCGGCTTTTTGCAGAAATATGCTGTGCCAGTTTTTGATATCCTTTGAATTTTACGAATTGGATGGAATTACATTTCGTACAAATTGTGACTGGCGAGGTTTATTTAAAAAAAAACTTTAAAATTTTTCATTTGCTTACGTATTATAAATCGTATGACTATCATTTGTTCAGCAGCACAGTAGAACCTGCCGTATGGTTCATAAAAATCCGTGTACTTAGCTAAATTACTTTTCGCCTTCATTTTGCCATAATAGTTAATCCTAAGCATGCCGTGAGATTGGTGATGCGAAATGCTTAAAAACGACGTCGTTCCGCAAGCATTCCCCCTCCCAATGAGAAATCCTTTCATCCATGAATGCAAAAAAGATTCCGGTTATGTAGAATTTCCACGAAACAATGATAGAGACTTCTCGGATTCTGTAGTGGAAACTTTTATTTTCCAGATTTTTCTTTCCGTTTTATCCTTTTACGTACCTGCACGACTGAATTTTTCTAGATATTTAAGAACTAAGGATCTTTTGTATGACTCTCGACTGTCCAGGTACATTATGTCGTGAGTGAGTGAAGTACAGCCGGAAAAAAGTGGGAAATTAGTGAAAGCAAATGCTGCATATAACGTACTTATTTGGGATTAAAACAGTATAGTATAGTCTGCTAGGCGTATGTCACCATAAAAATGAAGCTTCAAGATAAAAAGAAACCTCCAGCCTAGCTAGACCATCGTATTTTGCGTTAATAAAGAATCTTGAGAGAAAAAGAAAATGCGAGATGAAGAGACTCTTCATTTTCATCTCATCTTCTTCCACTAACAAGGACTACCTACTTGTGAGTTTGTGAAGTGCAAGGCAACGGCAAGATAGAGGCATGCTTGAAAAGCTGACAGTTTTGACTTTTTGGTGGATTAAATGTTATGCTATGCAACATCGCAACTTGCATTGCATCCTTCCTCCCCGGTGGCGATACCTCAGGTAAAGCGACCGTGATAGATAAAGTTATCATTTCACAAGTTTAAAAGCACATAACACGTCATATAAACTCGAGTGTTAGACACGCTGCTTGTCTTGTCACAAACTTTATAAAATGAAGTTCATAAAGAATATAACAGGCAAGCTGAAGTTTCATTTCCGCTTCATAGTCTCCACTTCATTTAAATAGCGTTAGCTCGACTCTGCAGTCTAGCCTGATACTGCTCCACATACTCCGCATGGAATAGCTTTTAATTGGACTTATATTACGACTTGGATAATCCTTTGCAGCATCATATAATCTTGTACGCAATAATTGCATGTGCCAATTGAAATTATGCGCATAATATTGGTGATGACACAATGGAAACCGACTTTATCATCAGCAATATCTGCAACGCGTGGAGTGGAGTACACTGGAAAAACTACTCCTCCGGAAAAGCATAAACATCTTGGCACATCCTTTGTCTCGCGCTAGTGCCGCGAGGCAATCCACTACACCAGAGCATAACCACACCACACCAAACCATGCCGCATCGCATCCTCGTTTTAATGTTGATTACTTAATTTCTCCAAAATCCCTGAGACTTTCTTCTTTACTTAATTTAAATGCGTTTCTCCTTCAAAAAAACGAACCAAACCACTACTGGTCTATAATAGCTGTGAAGGAATAATGGGAAAACATACGCAACGTAACTAGGTCGTTTCCTCCGCAAGAAAAAAAAGTTTTTAATCAAAAACACATATACTTAAAAGCACACCGGGTTATCTCTGTGCGAAGTTTATGAAGTAAAGGAGACCGAGCATTTTTATCATTAACCATGAAATGAATTGTGTTTTTAAAGTAGAACTTGGAAAAAGGAAACAAGTTTGGTAGTTTTTCCACAAGAAAAAATAAAGCTTTGTGAAGTAAACTGCAAGGGAGACCAGACCTCCTAGTAATTCCCCATGATTATGTCTTTACACACAAGTAGGGAAAAAATGTACGAAACTTTCACGTGCTTCCATAGTTTGTTCGGCACGAGAAGCAAAATCTGATTACTTATTATTATTGTACTTAATTAGATCTTTTCCAGGCGAAGAAGCCACATTGCATGCTTAGGGAATCTTTCCCAATTTCTAGTGAGCCACGTTAAAAAAAACTTTCTAATTTTCTCCAAGTTCATTTTTCTTATGAAAAATAGGTTAGAATGCTCTTTTCTTTTGGAGATACATTGCGTGCCACTATCTAAATAATTATGCCTCTTGCAAGAATCATTGCAAAAATGGTTTTATCCTTATCTTTAAAAATGATCCCATCAAACAACTGTTCCTTCCTCTTCCCAAAGTAATTATTTCTTTTGTTCGCTTCTTGCTTTGCAGTTTGCCCCAAACATTGTGTAATGCTTTATGCCTTCCCAAAAAAAATCGAAGTTGTTTCTCGAGTTTGAGTATCGAATATTGATTGACCCACAAATTTTATCGGAGTGAGTTTTATTGTCTCAAAAATTCCATTGTCAAATTATTGGTTTTTCGTAAAATGCTACTTGTACTCATTCCGCCATATAAAGAATAGACAGGCATAATAAGTACTCTGGCTTGATACTTGCTGATTGTATATTTATCATGATTCTTAAATTTTTTATGGCATAGTAGCAGACTCAGCTTGACGGAGCCACTATAAAATTGCTTGGCTTTGTAACTTTTATCGATAAACATAGCATGAATGGTCGTCATCATTATGCTTTGGTAAATTAAGATATTAATATTATGCATGCCGAAACGGTAGTATAGTGTAGTAGGCATTTATTTATAACGTACGTAAACTGATCTAATGATGAGGGTATATCGAACCTAAATAGGCCTTAATTTAATTACACCTTTCACAAATAAACATCACTTTTGGGTTGAAAGTACAAAAATACCAAAATATTTAGGGCATACAAAAATAGTGTCTCAAGGTGTCATGAGCCATAGAATCAATACGTCCATAGAAAAAAAATCGTTTAATGGATACATTACTATACACATGAATATAACAAATTTTTTATAAAGATTTTAGCTGTAAAGTTCCACAGCAGTTGATTTTCCTTGAGCTGTCAGTGCTTACAACTCCTTAATTTCCAATTTCCAACTTCCAACTTAACAATTAAATTTCGTACTTGTGTTGGTGGTCAAGCCCCAAAGATTGAACCCAAAAAATGAAATATGTGAAAGCAGTCACGAAAACCGTCAATACGGTGGAATTAGTCACGCCAAAGTACTTGCCAGGACTCACATGCACCGGTACTTTGTTTGATACCACAATCCAAATACTCCGAATCTAATAAAGATAAATTATTACTTAAACCAATTCACTAAACTAATTCGATTCTCATGGAGTTCTGGAGCAATTGGGAGGAATTATGCTTACAAAGTTACGCTCAAATTGTGTGTGACAATCAACAAGCCCCTTGTATCGAGCTATTTCATACGCTCGCTTTCCCTAAGAAAAATGTAAAATTATATTTTCAAAAGAAAAGTAATACAAAAAAGTCAATATCTAATCCAATATTAGTGATACATATATCACATGATTAACCTCTCTATGTGCCCCAGCTCCTTCATATGAGACATAAAATACGCTGAAATTATAATGATTCAACATAGGTAAGTACGTATAAGTATATTAATTTTAAAGCCAATGATGAGGTGTCTTTGTAAAGTTTAACTTACTTAAAGCAAGTCACTATAAAATGTATTAAGTCTCCAGAAATTTCTTCCACAGGGTGTACACTTTTCGCAAATCCATACTGTTCCAATTGTTTTTCATTACCGTGTAGTTCATCTTAAATTGTAATGTAATTAAATTAAATTGAAATTTCCAAGCTATAGGAGCATTACAATTTAATGTGGGTGATTCCAATATAGTATTTTTTACATACCATAGTCTCGCTTAGCGAACTTAAAAATTTCCCCAAGTTCAATGACAAGAACAAGCATCTTGAATTTTAAAAATAAAATTACTCTAACGCATAATAACACGTATCAATTTTAAGCACTAATGTAGAAGTTAAAAATAGTTCTTCCTACTGTCCACAAATAATAGTTACACATGGTCCAACTAAAAATCTTTCCGATTCTTATTCCAGTAGTGGCGATACCCAAATAGTCTCTGTGGACGGCGGTGTAGGTCAACCGTATTGCATTCGGTCCAGTTTTTGGGACTAGAGATAAAATCATTATACTTATATTACGATTCGGTTTTCAAACATTGTAAACTGTTCAGTAAATGAAACTTAAGTACCGTCATCAACATTTAATACCATCGCAATCCTCTCATTGACCCCTTTTAGTCCGATACGGAAGCATCGACAGAACACCATGAACATCATGATGTACAGCCACGAGAATATCACACAAGCAACGTAAATTATTAAGCCAACCGCAGCATATTTCTACAATCAAATATCAAGTCAAGCAACAAATACCGCTTAAAAATAGAAATATTCTAATTTTTAGCTCGGTCCATATTTAGAGATCTGGCTTAATGAGTATAATGACTCTTTTTTGAACCTGAAAGTAAAATCTTCCATCCGAATAGCGGGTATATTCATCTGTATATTGACCCATTATGATTAGAGGTTGCGCTAATGCGATGACAAGAATTTCACAAGCAGCTTCATAACTCTTGAAATAAGCGTCCAAGAAGAAAAATATGACAATTGCAAGTACAACCGCGATAAAAACAACCAGACTCTTGATAATGTAGAGGGCAAGGGTCCGAGACACTTCAATTTTAGTGGTGTCAAGGACTTGATACCAAGTTTTCACGAAATCAGCAAGGTCCTTTGCATTGTACAAAATATGCGCAGATGAGATGCTAGCTTGGAGCAAAGTGGTCCAAACAATGAAGACATCCAACCAATACCTCTGAGTGTAAGCGATTGATACAAGTGTGGTTGCTTGAACTCTAAGTACTTCGCTTTTAAGGGTTAACTTTCCCGCCAAAATGATCATGCCTTTCAAATAAAGATAAAGTAAGACTTAAATTGTCAAAATCAATGGATAGCCTGAAATGACGGTTTATCTTTGAGGATACCTGCTGTGATCCACATGAATGTAGTCAAAATAACTACGCAATTAATAGAGCAAAATATATAGGGAACGGACGTTTTAGAAACTTCGATAATTGCCGTATTGCTAGTCATTTTTAGGGAAAAGGGAAGTCTTCCCATGAGCACCATCGGAAACCACATAATATTTAAAGCTCTGTGTAACGTCTGGGCATAAGTACGAACGACTCCTTTCCTTTTTGGACGAAGAAAATTTAATGTAAAAATCCATTCATAACTTCAATGAAGTTTAGAATAAGGATGTACGTGGCAGTATCGTCATCCTCAGCTTCGGCTTCAGATTGCTTAATAGCAGTTTCCAAAGACCTTCTTATTCGCTCGACTTTGCCATCTTCCTTATCTAAAGGATCAACTACTGGATCAGGTTCCTTCACTCGTACTTGATGAGGTGGATGATGAGTCGCTGAATGCTCAGGCTTTGGTTCTTTCACATGTGCATGATGAGGAGGATGAGGAGACGCTGAATGCTCAGGTACTGGTTCCTTTGCCTGTGCACGATTCTGATGGTGCGCTGCTTTTGGAGGTAGATTAGCTACAAGCGACGACTGTTTGCGAGCTCGGTGCTCATCCTCCTTAGCATCAGTGTGGACTGTTTTATTTACTTTAGTCATCGTTCTTATAATAAATTGATTAATTTATAATTATAATTTTTGCCCTCATCACCTCCGCTCTAGATCTGCTTTTCGGATCTGAAACACAAGTTTGTATATTTTGAAGCATCTAATTACATGTACTAAGAGTAAAAAAAATTTTTAATTAACGTTACAATCCATGGAAATCGAAGCCACGAGGTTAGCACTTCTTCACGTGGCTAGTATGGCTTTGGGTGTACCGTAATTAGCAATTCTACAATCTAATTTAAGTTTCATGGCTCATGTTCCTGGTTTTTTCGACATGTGCTTTGTTAGTGTGATCTAATTTGGCAACATAATATGTTCTTAGTTATCCTTTAATTTTGCTCACTCCAACCTCCCACATCTATCCTGATTCTGGTTGAAAGAAAAAAGTAAAAGGCAAAATAAATCCCACATCCTCCTCCTTCATCAGCCTGCCTGCACACTCATCGACTTACTTACCTTTTTAGGGTTGCATGCATAATGTACGAGCTGTGTGGTGTGCGATGCACAAGGATTTTTAAATTATGTGAAAGTGTAGGAAAGGTGTCAATTTATCGCATTTACCTTTATGATTAAGCACACACTCGCTTCGGATTTGCGTGAAAATGGGGAAATCGTACTTCAAGGTTGGGTAGAACAGAACCTTCAGAAAAAAAGGATAGATCTAAAAAATCAAGAAAAGCACTCACCCGTCTCATTTTTTCCATTTTCGCACTCGACGACGTCTCGCTCGCTCCCTGACGAGTACAAAGAGTTCACACATGTTTCCTCCACTTTATTATATAATCTCTGGACTTTTCCCAGGTAATCTGTAACGCTTCCATGTATAATGTATGTTTTCTTCTACTCTTGTTGGTACACATAAGTAGGTATATATTGTACCTGGTTTGAGTAAATACAAAACAGCCCCGACAAAAAGTATTCCATGAGGTGAAAAGAGTCACATTTTCTTCTTTCTTCTGCCTTCACATTCCTTTCTTTTCGATAAAAAGCAGTCGTTGTATTTTCCATTCCCTTTTTTTCAACTTCTAAAAAAATGAGAAGTGAATGATTACTATGCCATATACCACTAGTTTTTTTTCATCCAGTGCATTCTACTTCGCTTTACCTTTGGCTTGGATTAAAGTTTTACTTATTTCATTTTTTCCAGAAGTTCCCAATGCTTCTAGAACTTGGCTTTTGTTCTACGTTAAGTAACGCTATGTTTGACTACCCAAAAAACTCTGAAAATTCCCTAAAGAGATGATACAACTCCAGTCCCAACCTAACCCCAGCTACAAGTAGTACAAGTAGTAGTGGAAGAGTCGTCCTAGGTTTTCCTATTAAGATATTGCATTACCATTAGGTTTTGGCTTCAAATATCCAACACTCATACATGCCTTCACTTCTAGAGTAAATTAAAGTGCGAGAAGAAAGTACGCGGAGAAATAATATTACTTTCGTACTTCTCCATTCCCCATTAATATTATGGGGACAAGTTTGCAAAAACGCTTCTGTTTTGTGGTGTGATGATCATGGTTGCTTGAAGCTCTTGGTGGTCCGGATTACAGGTTGCCATTTCTCAGAGAACCGTTTTCTTTGCTAGATTTTTTTTAGGAAAACGGATCATAACATTTCTTTAAAAAAAGGTAGATGGACCGTTATGCCTGTCGTCAAGCTGGGATGAGATAAGAGGAGCGTGTAGTTGTAGTTATTATTATTTTACAGAACAGCTTCCAATATAAGATGATGTTGATGTTTGCTTACTTTTTATAAGAAGTAAAATGTACGTAGTACTGGAGAAGGTAGAAAATGTATCTCATCCTCTTCTAAACGGAAAAAGGCTTTCCAGGGGTAAACAAAGAGTAAACAATGTCGTATTCTACGTCTAACTTAGAGTAGAAAACATTGGAGGAAGACAATGCTCGGTCTTGCAGAAAAATTCTAATACAATATTGGAAAATACATTCATATCTGGTAAGCCAATAAGTAGAAAGTAGTTATACTTACAAGTGGAAGAAGAAGAAGAATTTCTTTGTGAAGTGAAAGGCTAAAGAAATTTTCTTTTTAAACATCATCAACCATGGCTTGGTTCTTCTTGAGTTGTACAAGAACACAGCATACCATCACCACGACGCCACGCCACACCACGTTAGTATCTCACTCACTCAACACACAACGGATGTTTCAATTCCCTAGGTCCTCAAGCTAATGGGAGAGAGAGCTTACTGCAGGCGCTTTTTTCACTATTCTTCTAACTATTGTATTGTATCATGTGAGCACAGGTAGTGACGGAGAAGAAAAAATACTATGTACAAGAAAGAGTTTTTCTTATGCGATGCTTGAACTTTACTTACTTGAGAAAACTAGAAAATGTAAAGGAAACACCTAAATTGGTTTTTTCATCTATCTGTAGAACGTAATATGTGAACTGGGAACATTTCACGCAAAAAAAAGAAACTTTAACTTGTCTTGTTTGCTAAGGTTTAATATAAATGTAGATTGTAGTATGCAGAAGTAAAGTAGTAGACGTAACCGCCACATCCATCTACTCATCTATCGCCTTCTGGTCTAGCTTAGCCAAGCCGCCTGATATTATGATGTAGTAGAAGTAGTAGTAGTAGTATATTTGCATTTATCAATTTTTTGTTTGCCAAGTCAAATGCAAAGTCGAAGGGGAAAGGAAGTATAATATTTTTTCTAGAGAAAAAAGGTTACATGAATATCACATTAATCCATTCTGCCAATCTTGGTTTTGCTTTTAATTTACATGAAATTTCAATACCCTGATTACCTCTTGCTTGTTAAGAAAAGGAAGCTTCTTCGCTCCACTAGCATTCTCCAAAGAAAGTTGAACAAGTTACTCAGCAGATGCATCATTTCATACCCGATTTAACGATCAGCTTGATCGCTCTCCTTCACCAATTCGTGCCTCACATTATAAAACGCTTGGAAACGGAAACGATGTGCTTAACGCGATGATCACGACTCACGATCGGGATAATGTTCAGCTAAGCTTAACATTAATATTTGTCGGTGAGAGAGAGTATGGTGAAGTGGTGTGGCGCGATGCAGTAATGCAGGTATTACCCTCATTATTAGTTTCCTGAAAAAAAAACTCTCAAAACCTAAGGCCAAGCCAAGCCATTTGAAACTTTTCCTATCTTTAATAATGACGATGATAATGATGGTGATGACGATGACATCTCAGAAGAGTTTACTTACCTGACAGGGAGGTCTACCTATCCTATCACCACATCAGAGAAAAAAAATGACAATCTGTTTTTCTTCTGATACCCATTTCCTTCCTTCCTCCTTTTCTTAAAAAGAAATCATTATTTAAGATGTATTTTTTTTCTCTTTATAAGTGAACTTTCATAAAGCAAAGTATCCTAACCAATCCAACTGACGGGATATTTTTTTCTTCTATAATTTTTAAAAGTGAGTGGAGTGGAGTAGGGAATTTTGCGAATCATACGCTGCGCATAGTAATAATACATGATAGGTGGAGCAGTGCAACTCAAAGATACTTGAAATGAAGTTGCCATATTATTTTGATGATGAGAGATTTTTCCATTTTATCATCGTCATCTACTTTTACCTTTCCCTTACTCTTACCCTTTCGCCCAAAGAAAGGAAGAAAGAGACATACGATAAGGAAGAGCCAAAGCACCAAGGTTGAAAAAAGGAGAGCAAAAAAAAAAATTGTTAAAAAAAGTTTCACGTCAGGTACACTTCAATCGTTACCTGCCTTCTGAGATTATGGGATTCGCGAAATTAAATGACTAGAAGAGGTTTTCCCTTTTTAAAAAGTAACAACTGTCTACTGCAATTGAGTCACGGAAAGGTAGTGAGAAAAAAGTTCTTGTTTCTCTCTACTTCTTTTCTGGCCTCGTGAAAATTTATGAAATGTACTATATTCTATATACATAATATTCGAAACAAATTCTAGTTATGCAAGTTTTACCTCCTCAAAAATGTATATAAAATATGTAGGAAAAACGTGCTGGAGCTCTCGCCCAAACCAGTGGTAATCTTTTTACTGAACCGCACGTAAACATTAAAACTGGATGGGCAAAAAGGTTGTACATTACTTTGCACAGTTTTATATACAAGCAAGTTGCTCTAAAACGGATGGAAGAGCGGAAGCCGGTCAGATAGAAATCTGTTGGTTTGAATAAAAGCTTTCACCGTGTTACTATTCCACACCATGGAGCGAGAGAGCAGGTGCTTCCTGAATATTTGTCCATTCTGTCTCGTGAATGTGTAGCAGTAGACGATATAAGAGTATTGCATTTTCAATTTCGTTTTAGATTCATTGAAAAGCAAAATTTCACCTTGATTTCATCAATATTTCATCACTTGTGCATACATTTTACTCGAAAGAAATTCAATTTTCATTAAAGCTTCTAGGACAAAGTTTTGCTAGAAAAAAAATTCTCAAAGGGACACAGAAAGGAAAAGATGGAGATGGAAAACAGGACTGGATAATGTTTGCACGTTTTCTACATTTTGGCTTTACATTCTGCTCGCAGCCTGTCAACCGTGGTGTTCACACCCATGTCAACTGACGTTTTCATGACAGAGCCACCACGCCACACCACCAGAAGAAACAAGAAATTCCATCATACCTCTTCTCTACTTGCTCTTAAGAAGAAGGAAAGAAAACAAATATTTATGGGAAGGCCAAGACAGAGAAAGAGAAAACTTTATTGCTCACTTTCCCCAGACAAAACGCTATATCATAAGTCTTAATCAAAGACAAAGGAAAACGTTTCAATGAAAACTTTAAAAAAAGAAATACCAATACCAAGCCAAAGATAATAATTTATTGACGATATTGCCTTTTTGCTGCATGTACTCCATTCATTATTCACGCTTGCAAATAGCATGCGAAGCGGCTGAATGTAGAAAAATATATTTTTTTTTCAAGAGTAAGTAGGTTTTCAATTAAACGGGTGAAAGGATAACAGTTATTCTATAGTAGTGACCTGATTAGAGACCTGAAAAAAAATATTGTAGACACGAGTAGAACAGACATGCAGTTTTAAAAATAGCTCGTGCGTTATAACTTATTCATTTGATATACTGTGTTTTTCTTTTTCATCTTCCATATTTCACAACTTATTCACAAGCACCTCTCGTGCAGGCCAGTCAAGTCCAGTCCAGTTTTATCTAACATCTACAGTTAGAGCGGCAGTAATCTTGAAAAAAATATGTAGGGAGCTCGTGAAACTCCTTTATTGCTATGCGGTTGTAAAAAAACGAATTTTTCAAGTTGATAGAGGATGAGCCCGTGGTGGAGAGGAGAAAGGTGATAGTTTGATGGTGATAGTTTTGGCATTGACCTGCCTAAACTCATTTAGGAAGAAAAGCTTTTTTCTTGTATCCTTTTCAGCTATTGTCCGCATGAAAAATTCATTTTCTTTGGGAGCTTTAATTGGCTCCACTCTTTTTCTTTAGGTCTAGTCTATCAGCATACCAATAAGTATGTAGCACTGCCATTCCATTCCAGTTCGGTTCACGAGTATTTTAGTTTATGTGTTGGTTGGTGGTCATGAAGAAGGCGAACAGGAAAAAAAGAGGAAAAGCACGTGCTGCATAATAGATACCCGCATTCTACATTGTAGTATCCCTATTATAATGAAACGTCTTTGAATTCATGGAAGTACCCACTTTTAAGGAAGAAAAAGTGCCACACTTTTGCCACGGTTGGCCTTGCCTGGTCTGGTCCTGGTCGGGTTAACTTTCAGTTTATATTACATGACTGGGACCAGAAATTACAGAGGGAAGACGAAGAAGAATGAGAAATTAGACTGACACAAGAAAGAAGGAAAAGTCGGAAAGAGTGACGTGACTCTTCTTGACTTGACTCCAGTCTGTCTCCTCAATGCATTATGTAGCCACATTTCTAGATTTATTATATTGTATGCACGACACTTGTAAGGAGGGAAAAAAATTAGTGAGAAGAAGTGCTTGAACAAGCATTATTTTCTCCGTCTAAACACATTCAGCCAGAAGGGTCGGAACGGAACAAGTTCATGTGCGCCCCATAAAAGAATTGAGTTTCGTCAGAGAAAGCATGTGGTTTACCTTCATTTTTTGGCACTGAATTTTATTATACATGATAAAATTGTTAAGCATTTCAGGCATTCTAAATAGTCTGAGAAATCCGAAAAGTACGATGGTTTACTTTTTTCTCCAACAATGGCCTTAAGTGGAGTTTGGTGTTTTCACCGTGAGAAAAGTGTCTAGAGAATACCTGGACTGGGGAGTAGGCAATGCACAAAGTAATTTATGGCGAGTTATGGAGAATATCCTGAGCTCACACATTCCATCATTCAATGGTTTTACCAGTAAAAGAGAATAATTATGGAGAAATGATTGCAAGACAGATTCGGTTGACGAGTTAGTGTAATAAAGTTGGGTCATTTAGGTCGCCCGACCTGTCCTGCTCTATCTTTGCTGCAAACTCCTGACACGAAAATGTGTGATAAGTATGAACAATCTATTAAAACGTTAGTTTTATGCCAAAATTCAGCCATAATTAGAGAATATGCATATACTTCCTCCGCATTTTTGATAGGGTGGATGATATTACCTGCTCTGCTCTTTCCTTCTTTTTTTTTTCAAAGTGGAGAAAGTTAGCGAAAAGTTTTTTTTATGACACCACTGCTGCTTGTTCGAGTTACAAAACGATTTTTTGTAGGTTAAAATGTGCAGCTAAGGTTTCTTTTATAACACAAGATATAATTATCAGAGGAAACACGTCTGTATTAATGTGATACTGTGGTAGGGGTTTGTGCTCATTTTCAGTTAGACTATCAATAAAGCTGTTAAGCAGCGATAACGACGTAGCTGAAAAGAGCTAACAGCGAAAGCTGAAAAGGGTTAACAGCGAAAGAGTTGTC
>JAHZMX010005650.1:0-13769 GCA_027743895.1 Seira musarum
ACTATTTGACACGCTGAATCGAATGGCATAAAAAATTTGGTCTGAAAATTTGTATTTCGAACCTGTAAAGTGCGTGGTTCCATTGTCAGAAAAGGCTTCAGTAATCTTGTACCTACGTATCTACCATCCGTGGTGCTTCTCATCGATGAATACTGGACACGGTATTTTGGCTGTTTGACTTGTACAGAGGTTAAAACACTTCGAAAAGGGACTTATACAAGTTCTCGAGCGCAACAAATTCGTGCTTTTATACCAACTTCTGAAACTCTCCAGAACATTCTAGAGCTATGGTCTTATTTTCACTCGAACAAGGTCAATAGGAAATCTGGGAATTCGCCAAGCCTTATGCATTTCCTCAGTCAATCGAAAGCAGAGCGAGGATATCTTTGAAGACGCTCAACCCTTTTCTGAGATTTGTCTTAATACATCAGGGAATATCATAATTGCTCCAAAGTATTAACGATTCTGATGCTGAAATCATTCAACGCTAACCAAGATACGGAGCGATACCTCCCATATCTGATTGAATTCCAAGGATGTAAATACATTATGGCTGGAAAAAAACAAAATGACGACGATTTTGATGGAACTTCTGGATTCAAAATATTGATGATGACGCGCTTGTTTTCCCCTTTCACGTTGAACATTTGGCTGACAATTGCCCTCGTTGTCGTGATGCTATATTTTGCACTGAAGGTTTATAACTACAAAACACCGTTGTTGGTCATTTTTGGTATTTTCATTGAATAAGTTGAACAAGATGTAGTTCCGGTGGAGGTGGTAGCTTTCTTGGCATTTGGATGATACTAACAATATTGTTACGAAATTTCTACACTTCATTTATATACTCTGATATTGCAACACCACCACCACCGAATTATCTACCATCAAGTATTTATGATTTGTTGCACGGGGAAGAAAAGTTACCACTTATATTCTTTACAACGAGCGAAAATCCTAATGGCCTTGCAGGATTTGTACATAGCTCAAAACGGGCGTTTGTCTTCAATCTGTTTATGCTGTTTCCGGGGCTCCCTAGTTTAGTTTTATCACCGATTTGAGCAATGGCAGAATTGACACGGCATTACAAGCAACTTTTATAGCTACTTCCTTCCACGGGGAAGTTTGTGGAATTGAATGGACCGATGGCAATTATTACAGACATTGATACGAAATACAGCACAGATTAATTTTTAGAGCCACTGATTAGCTTGTTAGGACAAAGGGTGATCTATGAAAACAATGAAGTTCCAGCTAAACGGTTAACGAAAGAAGAAGCTCTAACATGGTATTCGGAAAACACTTTCTTTAAACCTACCGCGTCCAAATTTATTGCCACTCTTTTCTCACCCGGCGTTTTAGATAGAGAATTTAAAAAAACTAGATGATCAAGTTTTTGAGGAATGGTACACAAAACAGATTCAATTGCACATGGGATCAAGACAATTTGACATAGACTGGATGAAATTTGAACAAAAACTCAGTCATGGAAAAAAGGAACCAGATGAAGGTTGCGGCAGGGGAAGTCAACAAGTTATGCATCATGTATTAAGATCGTACAGTCAAAGGCAATGCGACTGGGAAGTTCCTACAAAGTGGGTTGACTTATACGTCGTGTGGATTTTGTTTTGTGGTGCTCATTTGATCGCAATATTTAATTTACATCTTTAGTCTTGTGTGAAGATTTTCATAAAACTTTCGTTGAAGATAGCATAGGAGCTTACTGTAATTATTTGGAATGGTTTGATATGTCGGAATTTTCAACCATTTGGTCCAGTCAAGATTATGATAACGAGATTTAAAGTAAAGCACTATTTCTGTTGAGGTTCTACTTATTTTAGTAGCTTATGTATGGTTCAACGCATTAACGGACATTATAACGTAGGTTACATTGGATGCAAAACACGATAATTTTAACTAAATAAAAAATGAGCTACAGAAACATCCAGGAAAACATGCCCGATATAATGCCCACGACTGTTTCATCGTAATTGTTAAGGTCATAGGTTGTCTTTAAAGGTGACATTTTATTTAATTTGCGGTAAAATGTTAGCCCTTTATACAATGATAAATGAAGTACGCAAAAGATTGATTGAAATAAAGGGATTGTATAAATACTTAAGTATAAATTAAGTGATCCCCATTATGATATTGTTCACTCCAGTTTTTCTTAGAATATGTTTTGTGAAAAATTTAGAAATTCGATACAAATCTACATCACTTATTGCATCGTGTAAAAACGTTTCTATAATACCAATGTTAGAGAGTGTGTATATAACACTTATATAATGACTGGTTTGAATATAATGACTATTCATATTCATAAGTGCTTGAACACCGCGTCTGATATTAAAACAATGAAATACCATTGTAATAAATTATATGTGAACAAAGAAAGTCGTTTCTTTAACAGTGTCTGCAAAATGTTAGTGGTATTACATTCGTCCATCATTGTAAGAGGTAAACTATCCCATTTAGAATTACAGCAAAGTGTAAATTAAAACAGAGTTTGGGAAATATTATCAATATAGGCTAAGGTATTTCCTAAAATTTGTAAAGATATGCAATGTGTGCTACGACTGTTCGGATTTTGGTATTTTCGTTTAAAGTTGTAGCTGTAGTTACTTCTGCAAACCATGTTCATGAACCAAAAGAGCGCTCAACGTCGTCAATGCAGAAAACTACAGATCACGTTACTATTATTAAGAACATATTTAGTCAATGCACAATCCATTTTTCCCGGCGCTTGACACAACCTTTTGCATACTTTGACCTACATCGTCAGGTTTTGGATGCGTGTATTAATTATAGGAATTGTCTGATGATTCAGACAGAATTGAGGGCGAACAAAAATGGGACCGAAAATGCACAGGATTGGAGATATAGTGGATACGAAGATATTACAAATGAAATGTACAAGTTGTACGCTCAACGAACTTACTTCAAACCTTGCATTGCGCAACTGCCAACCGTGAAGAAAACAACTGATGATAAGTCACGTAGAATAGATTACAATCCCGAAAATCACTGGTTGCGATTTCGTCGTAAAAACCGGTGGGCATCACCAAATTATTTGATTTTGCCATTCGTAAAGGACTTTGTTAATTTGCTTCCCCGGAATTTCCCATCCGTGATTCTTCTTCTTGACCACGATTGGACTGCGCACATTGCGTGTTTCGCCTGCAAAAATTTTAGAGCATTTAAGACAGAAAGCCGACAAATACTAGATCCTGTAGCAGTAACTTTGAAAACACTTCTGGAAGTAAAGGAGGCCTGGTTGTATTTTCACGCAAATAAGTTCAACCGAAAGTCAGGTAAATCCCCGGATTTATCAAGTGCATTATCTAGTAAAACCGCACGAAAGTCTGAACTTCTATGTGACCTCTCCAAATACATAGACAGTTACTACAATTGGTCTGCACAGGAACCAAAATGCGGTCGAGTGGATTTGAGATTTAGGATCCTAACACCACATGACGGGTCTGAACGATATACACCGCACATAATTGCGTTTGATGGGTACAGATATGCAGCAGTTGGGGAGGAGACAGTTCACACTGCAACCGACAGTAGTAATGGAGGATTCGATATTCATATGGTGACCCGACTTCTATCCCCATTACCATTCAAGGTGTGGTTGACAATCCTGCTCGTGTTTATAGTATTCTTCTCGGCATTAGAAATAAATGGTAATAAGGCGTCCTACTGGAATCTTTTTAGTGTTTTGGTGGAACAGGACCATGAAACAATCACCGGTAAAGTTCGCTACTTTCTTGGAATGTGGATGCTTCTAACTGTGTTTTTTCGCAACTTGTACACTTCATCACTCTACTCGCATATTTCAACACCTTCACCACCTACATATTTGCCATCAAATATGACAGACTTGCTTCATGGTGAGAAAGAATTACCTGTGCTTCTATTTTTGCAGAGTAAACGTTCCTTCACGGTTGAAAAGTTTGTACGAAATTGCATTTCTCCTTATCCTTGGACAACTGTACCATCCGCAGTAGACAAATTTATCTGCCCCAAAGGGTGGAAGACACAGCGTCTGCTTAAAAGGATCTTTGCATTTCATCTAGGACTCTCTGGACGTGCTTATGACCTAGGTGCTAGCAACTTGATAAATATCAGTACACCTTCGCAAGCAATTTCAATTAAATCAATCGATAGTTACGGGTCGGAGTTTCTCAATTTGCATGGTCCAATGGCAATTGTTTGGGAGAGTGACAGTGAGTACGATGCAGATAAATTTGTCGGGCCAGTTCTTAGCATGTTAGGAGGACGAACTCTTTATGAAAACGATGAACCTGCAATTAACATGTATGTACGTGCAAAAGGTATTGTGTGTAATTCTGAATTAACCTTTGTCATTGATACTGTCTTTAAATTCATTGCCGCGATTGTATCATCCGGGATTTTGGAAAAGGAATTTAAAATGCAGGAAAACAGAGTTTTTGAGGACTGGTACAAAAAGAAACTTGAACTACACAGATCAAAACACTTAGGTATAGATTGGACGAAATTTAAGCAAAAGCTCCGTTATGGAAGGAAGGAATTAGAAAAAGGTTGTGGCAGACGAAATCAGAAAATTGGGCGTCATATTCTCCGATCGTATTCGCAAACAGATTGTGATTGGGAAGTTCCAACCAAATGGATTGAATTATATGTTGTATGGGTAATATTTTGTTGCATCAGTGGGGTTGCGATGTTGAGTTTTCTTTGTGAGACTTGTCCAAATCCATTTCGCGCAATATTTACTGGAAGGTAGTTTTAAGTATTCACGAACATTCAAATACGTAAATTGTGATACAGACTGCATCGGACCGTGAAACTATTATGTCTACTTTCATCACATCATAATTTAAAAAAACCATAAGTTCAAAAAGCGTACTAGCACTAACTACTTGATTGCACGCGTAAGGCTGTCAAATTCATGATTATCGCGAATTAAACACTGCAATGGTATGTTACATGTTAATTAAATACATTGTCTAACTAGGTTCTAAATTTTTTCAATTGTTGTCGTACTCGAAAAACTACGGTAAATTTTCACATCCGCGCCTTTCAACCACTGAAAATTTGTTCATTTCGATGAACAATCTATTTAAATTTATTTTCCAGCTAGTCTCCTAAAAGATTTGATTGAATTTTGCAAAACTTTTTGAATGAATATGACCAAATTTTATTAGACTTATTCGCAGTACTAGTCAATTAATCTTAACTTATCGTTAGCTAAAGTTTATAGCCGCCCTCGGTGGCATAAGTATATTGTAGGATAAAAGCACACATTTTCAGGTCGTCACGTGTCTTCGCTTTACCACAGCAGGTTTTACACAATTAAAAACTGCATATAACCAGCAATGTAATACACAAAAATTAAAATTAAATATTAATACCAATGTACTGCTGAAGTGTATGCACTTGGAATTCCGGTTTCATCCGGATGGATCATTGTAATTATGTAAATTAATTATTATTTAAATTAATTATTAATTAAGTTGTTTTTTAAGTTTTCACTTCGTCGTAGTCCTCAATGAGATAAATTTTAGTTCTTACTGGACGAATTAAATGCGAAATTATAATTGCCGCTATCATTTTGCAGGCAATGTTATACAAATGGACTTTATTCAAATACAATTTATTACAACATATTGTAGTCTAGACTGAAGCACACAATGTAACAATGAGGATCGCTTAATTTACTTTCTATATCATTTCGCTTTAGCCAAATTTTTACTTTACCCATTGTTCTCATTGCCGATTTCCTCATTTTGTCATTACGAAAAATGTCAATTTATATTTGTGCCGGCATAAATATGTAGTTTCACATGAAATATTAGCGAACATAGTATATAAATTATCGAACAATTTATCAGACTGGACCATTATGTCTAAAATTCTGACATCCCGCAAAACATTAAATATGTGACGGTAAGCTGCTACATACCGCACTTTTTCTTAGAAAAGCTTCGTGGAAAAAACCTGAAAAAGAGAATAAATTATTGCAACCACATGAATACCCCAGAGCAAAACCCATACAACGCATAACTCAACCCATCTTATTGGAACTTCCCAGTCACATCCCCCTTGGCTAAAGTATCTTAATACATGATGCATAGCTTGTTGATTACCCCTGCCGCAACCTTCATCCAATTCCTTCTTTCCATGCCGGAGTTTTTGCTTAAATTTCGTCCAGTCTATACCTAAGTGTTTTGATCTCTTGTGCAGTTTTAGATTTTTTATGTACCAGTCGTTAAAAAGTGAATCGTCCTGATTTTTAAATTCCCTCTCTAAAATACCTGATGACACAAGAGCGGCAATACATTTGGATGCAGTTGGTGTAAAGAAAGTGGCTTCAGAGTCCCATGCCATACCTTTTGCTTTCACAAACTGGTTAATGGGGGCTTCATTGTTTTCATAGATCACCCTTTCTCCTAACAAGCTAATCAGCGGCCCTATAAATTTATTTGTGTCGAACTCCCTATCAATTTCCGTAACAATTCCCATTGGTCCACTCAATTCTACGAATTCCTTCTTACTCCACACCCTGTCTTCGAGGGTGGTTATAGCTATAGAAATTGCCTGTGACACCACGTTGAGTCGACCATTACTGATATTAAGATAATCGATTGGAGCATAAGAAATTTCAGGAGGTCCTAATAAACGATCGAATGCATATGCCCGTTTGAAAATTTTATTTGTGTTCCATCCTTTCAGGCATGCATCAGGTATTTTCTGCTGAAAAAAGCCATCGCTAGTTCCTTGTGAATGTGGAACAAGGCAAAGTTGGACAAATCCTATAACACCATCTGGAATATATGATGTTGTAAAAATCAGGAGAGGTAACTCTTCTTGCCCGTGCACCAAATCAGAAATATTTGAAGGTAGATACGTCGGAAGTGGAGGCGTTGTAATATCAGAGTACACTTCCGAACTGTAGAAATTTCTTAACAATACTGCGACGAGCATCCAAATACCGAGAAACCTACCACCTTTTCCCGAGTTTTTGCCTGAGTCTTGTTCCAAGAAAACGGCCAATATGACCCAGCAAGGTATTTCGTATTTTTGTAGCTTTAATGCAACGTAGAGCGCCACAATAACAAGAACGAGTGAAAACCAAATGTCCAACGTTAACGGGGTAACAATTCGTGTAACTAATTTTATATTGAATGTATTTGCATTTCTTTCATGATGTTTATCGCCAGCAATTACGTATTTGTATCCTTCAAATGCAATCAGATATGGAAGGTATCGCTCTGTGGTGTGTTCACTGAGGGACTCAAAATTTAGATCCGTTTCATCGCATACCGATAATTCGGAGCAATTATAATACTCTCTGATGTAGTACGAGAAATCCAGTAAAACATTGGAGCGAGTAGGATATCTTCTTCCCTTTTTTGAATCTGTAAGAAATTGGAAAAGACTTGGCGACTTCCATGGATTCCTGTTACCCCTGTTGGAATGTAAATAGTACCACAGTTCTAGGAGATTTTGAAGTGTTTCAGCATTGATGATCAAAGCCTGAAGTGTCTGGACTGTATAAGTAGTAAATATACCTTCTTCAAATATTCTAACCTCTGGGCAAATCAAGCATCCAAGATACATTGCCTTGGTTCCGGTTTCACTAATGAGAAGCACAACAGATGACATGTGCGCTGGAACCAAATTACTGATGCCATTTATGAAGGGCAAAATCAAGTAATTTGCACGAATTTCCAGGATTTTGCAGCCATATCGCAATAACGTATTCTTTGGCTCATACACTATAAAATGAGAACCAATGGACACTAGTGGAAGTTGTGCAATGCAGGATTCAAGATGAGTGGTTGCTTGAGTATACAAAAGTTTTTCATAGTGATATACAGTTTGTATTTCGTTTAAGGCATAGTCACTGTTGTCGTATTCATTTGTGAAATCGCTATTATTGGCTCTCGCCTCTGTTTGAAGAATAACGCAATACCCAAAATTGATACAATCATTCAAAATCTGATCATGTAAGTTGAAGCCTGTCGTTATCGCAGGGGGATATTGTGTAAAATGTCGAGAGAAGTGGATAGTACATATGCTAAATATTTCTTGAATTATGCTTGTATAGCTTAAGGTTCTGTGTTTAGGATGGACGGTTTGGCAATCGACGACATTTACGCTAATAATTATGAAACTGGTTAGAAGAGTTAAATTGTAAGTAGAAAACGACGACATTGTTGCACTTGCTGCACGGTTAATACCTGCTGGTCTTGTTAAAAATTTAAGATGGAATGGAATTATCATAAAATACAAACTCACAGAAACGTATCAAATAAACGTAGCTACGTTGCAGAATGGGCTCCCCTTTTATTTATTAGACTTTTTTACGATTTTTAATGAAAGTATGTACATATTCCTTTTTGTAGTCAAATTGATGAAAAACACAGTAGCAGGTGTATCATTGTCCTCTTGGAATTGTCATAAACACTTAAAATTACAAACAGTTCCATGGCTTAAAGCTTGAAAAGAACTTTTTTGGTCGAATACCTTTTACAAACATGACAAATAGAAATGTTATGTTCAGTACTTTTTTAAACAAAGAGCAATTTTGCAAAGGGGTGTTGTTTTAAATAATTTTCTATTGTTAAATAATTTGAAGAAGGGCCACATTCATGGACAACGCAAGTAATGTTGGAATACCTATACAATTAGTTTTTATTATGAAACTCCGACTGCAGATTCTATGCTTCGATTCAATGAGTCTACAGCTCATTATAAATCCAACGTTCAGGTACAGCAACGCAATATTCATTTAAGTAATATTGGATCGGATGTAAATGTATTTTATTTGGTATATATGTATGCTAGGATCCACTCAAAAAACGTTAATTGAGAGGAAAGATCTATTAGTAAAAGAAAAAATATTGAAAAACATACATGTATAAACCGATGATTTTTTGCTTGTTTGGGGAAAAACATTTGATGGATCAAAAAGAATTGAAAATTTCTGTCAGACTAAACTTTACGTAGACTAGTTTCTCATTTGTATTTTTGTAAGGAAGAAGAAATTATTTTAAGATACAAACACGTCAGCGATGACTGCCGTTGGTATTTGTAAGAAATATACAAAAATTGACGAAAAAAGGGTTTATCAAAAATTCTCACAATCAGACAAATCCAGACAGAAAATAGATGAAAAGAACGAAAAGTATGGTTATAATTTGACATAGCTACTATTATAATGCATTCTGAATAAAAATTATTTCTCGATATGTTTAAAAGTACGTGGGTTACAAAAGACAATTACTCCTGCAATTTTTTTCATTGTTGAACACTTAATGGTAAGTGGACATACCTCTACAATTGTAAAGATGCCGTCGAACAAATTTCTATTCATGCTTCAAACTTTGAAAATGTTTGTCACTCACTTAGATATATAACAGTGGGAAGAGAACAAAAAAATGAGAAAACTATTCGAGAATACGACAATGTAATTGAACCTTGAGACACAATGGCAACTCGTGATGGCTAAGACAGTCCAAGTTCTCTACAATAAATAATTCACATTTGCACTAAATTTGTCAGAAAAGTAATTAAAAATTGAAAACCGATGTTTGCCAGTTGTCTTTGGAAGACAATTAAATTGTGAGCTTCTTTGAGATTCACGAAACAGGCTGTTTTACAATATTGAAACAATTAATTTCACCTGCAGGTAATCATAGGACGCGATTACAACAATGCTGTCATCTCATTACGCTTTGATTGTTCTGGCCAGTTTAATTTTAAGTGTAAACGTCGTAAACGGCAAAAAGTGGCACCCAGTACATAAAACCATCAACTACAACAAGATAATCAGAGAAATATTTAGTATCTGTACAATCCACTTTTCTCGAAACTTCACACAGCATGCCCTGGCGGCAGCAACAGACCTTAGCTTGCACGATCAGATTTTAGCTGATTGTTTGGATTTTGGATACTGCGTTATTCTTCAAACTGAGGCTAGGGACAATGATAGCGAATCCATAAATGAGTATGACATGTACCAAATGCCAACCGAAAGCATTCTGTTCTTTCCAGCAACTTTTTTGAAATCATGTACAGCACAACTACCAACATTGTCAATAGTTGGTAATGCTGTAGTCCATACGCCGAAAAGCAAGTGGGTTCGTTACCGCCATAAAATCTTGAAGATTCGTCCAAATTTCCTCATTTTGCCCATCAGAAATGGCTTCAGTAATTTGGTTCCGGCGTACCTGCCATCCGTAACGCTTCTAATCAATGAAGACAGGAAAATTTATCTTGGATGCTTGACTTGTCCAGAAGCAACAATGCTTGAGTATGAGATATGGGCTTCTAAAGCTTACGGAACGCAAAAACTTCATGCCTTAATGATTACTGCTCCAATGATAACACTTCAAAAAATTCTGGAACTTTGGATTCTCTTCACAGTTTTCCTACGAAATTTCTACAGTTCGTCAATGTATTCGGATATTACAACGCCTCCACCACCAAGTTATCTACCCTCAAGTATTTTGGATTTATTGGACGGGGAAGAAAAATTACCTCTTCTATTCTTCACAACTTCAGATGTTCCCTACAGTCCTACAGGATTTCTTTATGGCTGTATTGTTCCACAGCAGCGAAATTGTAGCAAAAGCTCCTACCCACAAACAGAAACTGACTCGTGCGCTAAAGGATTGAACAGACAGGGTATCTCAAAAAGAGCATTTGTATTTGATCGATTTAAGGGGCACTTGGGGCTTCCTCCTTTCCTCCACAATTTTCTTAAAATCAGTAACGGTCAAATTAACACGGCGTCACAACTAATTCAAACCTGCCAAAAAAGAACGTGGGGTACGGATTATGTAAAATTAGCTGGTCCAATTGGAATTATTACAGAAATTGATACAGAGTACGACACAGGTAAATTTGTGGGGCCACTTATTAGCTTGTTAGGAGAAAGGGTAATCTATGAAAACAACGAACCCCCGACCTATCAATTTATGAACACTAAAGGTATCACATTTTTATCTGAATTCAGTTTCTTCACATCAATCGCATCAAAATTTATTGCTACTCTAGTATCATCTGGCATTTTGGAAAGAGAATTTAGAAATCAAGACAATCACATTTTTGAGGACTGGTACATTAGTACGCTTTATCTACTCAGGACAACAAGACACTTGGATATAGACTGGAGAAGATTCAAGTTAAAACTTCTTTACGGAAAGAAGGAATCCGATGAAGGCTGCGGCAGGGGGAATCAGCAAGTTGGGCACCATTTATTAAGATCCTACAGCCAACACGAATGCGACTTGGAAGTTCCTACCAGGTGGAATGAGTTATACGTTGTATGGGTTTTGCTATGCGGTGTTCATGTTATCGCAATATTCAGGTTTATTTTTGAGAATTGCGGTACAAAGCTTTTCAAAATGTGCTCGCTCTAGAAAGCATATTATAACAAATTTTAATGTTTGCAAATTTTCGTTATTGCTGTGCGTGGTAGCACGCATGAGATTCAACTAGTAATGGAATAGTCATGGAATAATTATGGAATGCTTAACAACAACAACCCTCGCGGTTAACAGGTACTGAATTTTCTCAATCGGTCGATGTCGCAAATATTTGACCTTGAAATTTTTCTCATCGACAGAAGTACACATTTTGATTTTAGCCTACTAAACCCTGTGTGTATCCATGGACCCGCGTAATAAGCAGCATGTAAAGCACCTAAGCTAATTAAGACAGAATATAACACAAAACACATTACGCCAACGGGTGATACTATTTGAATAGGTTTTGGAATAGTAAATTGTCTTAATGATTTCACATCTGCGCCTTTCATCCACTGGAATTTGTTTTTTTCCATAAACAATCTATTTAGCTTTATCTTCCATCCAGTTTCTTCAAAGACCTGATTGAATTTTGCAAATCTTTTGGATAAATATGACCAAACCCTAATGCTTTGTCTAAAAATAAGCCCAGTTTCCTCCTCAATATTGACTGCTTTGCACATATGCTTCTCATTAATCAACATTGTTTCCTTCCCCAAAATAGATGTAATTGTTCCACCACCAACAATCCCCGTAAGAATTAGTTTTTCTTTAGCCAACGCCCCAGCAAGTTGTCCTAAAGAACCATGAAATTTAGTTCTATTGACAAAGTAGTGTTGTACAGTTCTTGAATTCCGATATATGCCAAATACACTAGTGGTATTGAAAATCCGATAAAAAGCATTTTTAATATCACGAGGCAAAATGTAAAATACTTGTGCCTTCACTACACTTATTTCACGGCCCCATAGTTTGTAACCATCTTTAATTAAAGTGGTTACTTCCGGGTACTCTCCAACGCGCATATTTTCCGACGACACGAAGCTCTGATAATACAGGTTTAGCATCAGCGCACAAATTAAATAAATTCCGATAAATTGTTTCCAATACTTCTTGCGGCTGAGTGGAATTCCAATCAGAGGAAGTAGTAAATCCATTCCTTCCAAAATATTATGCCGTACATAAATCACTGTTATTGTGACACATCCGATCGCAGTCCACGTTATTGGTCTGACCACAGTGAATATAGAAAATTCAAAGGTTTCCAGCTCATTTACATGCTTACAACTTGCCACATAATTCAAACCATTTAATCCGTGATTGTGTTCCAAGCTGAAGTGTCCGCGGGTAAGCGCATATTCATTTTCAAAAATTTGAAGTAGACTTTCCCCATACCGAATTTGGAGAAACCAACGTTCCGGACCAAACTTTTCTTTTACGGCAATTTTTTGTTTGTTAGAAAACGTCACATTCAGAAGCCATTGCATTGGGGCAATTTGGGAAGCCAGCATTAGATCACAATGCTTCACTACTTGGGCATACACTTTATGACTTGGGTCCTGAGTGAGAAATGGAGACTGACATAATTCTTGCATCTTACGTCCTGGATATGCTCCAAGGGAAATGGTTGCTCCGAAATAGGATACGGAGATCTGAAGCGGCATTCCGTATCCGTTGGAATTCAGTCGTTCATACATGTCCAGAACTTGTTCAATTGATTTTGTTTTAAACTTTCGTGATAATTTGGGTTTTTTTGGACAAAAGTAACAGAATATTTTCATCTTTAAGGAAATTGGATCGACGAATATCACGGGAGCATGGAATGGCTGAATACGTGAACCCACTAAATATTTTCGGAATCCTTTCTCGACTTCGCGCTTTTTGGGATTAGTATTCACATCGAATATGAAGAATGGCACATTATCGGAAGTCCCGTAACCCGATTTACTAATGCCCAAAGCAGTTTCAACAAAATTTAGAGTAGCCAGGAGGAATATTAGACACTCCGTCTTGAACTTTGGGAGAAAGCGGAAGTAACCTTTTTTCAATGTGATTCCAGATTCTTTTTTGATGCCTTCTTTTCCAATGGCGAAATCAAGTTTAGAGACGTTGTGAACTGTAAGGGTATGAAGTACTCCGGGATTGATGCTTGCCTCCAATACAGGATTCTCAAACTTGAAGGATCTTAAGGTCGGAAAAATTTCCGAATGGACAAAGCCAAGCGTGCAGCTTTTCTCAAGTTTCATGGGAAACGGGAAAAATTCCGGTTGTTGGAAATTTGTTGTCAATGCCATTATTTCGATTGAGTGTAGAACATTTTTTATTCGAGGCAGACTTCTTCGAAATACTAGTTAATTCATCGAAGCTTTGGCAAAGGTTTAATGCCTTGACCACTCCTGTTAAAATAATTATTGAACATTTTAATTATGATAAAAGCATAGCATGTCATTCTTTTCAGGTTGCCAC
>JAHZMX010005651.1:0-13355 GCA_027743895.1 Seira musarum
TTGGCAAATTTGATTGCTAGTTGGCAAGTGTTAGAGCTTTTTACGTTTGTTATTGTGATGACAACATGCTGTTCATTTGTTGTTCTAAGAATGCGAAATGAACTTCCGTTTGTTGTATTAGGTGCTTGTGGCGTTACAACTGTTTTGATCAATGCATTAGTATTCATTGGTTGTGGTTTTGCAGGTGTTCCAAATAAGAAGGGTAAAATGTTCAAAGCCCATTGGAAAAAGTTTTCACTCAAACGGAGTGAGAAACGAATGCTTATTTCATGTCCTGAGATAGGATACAATTGTGGATTTATCAAACATGTTCCTTCTAGCTTTGCACTAGTAATAGACGATATCATTGTCAATTTAATTAGCAGCTTAGTTCTAATAGTTCCTCCAAATTAAGTCGAAAATTATTCAATTGTAAGACAGTAACTTTGGACAGTAATCAAGATTTGTTTGTTAATTGGAAACTTATAGAATTATTAGGTATGTAATCATTCACACTACATAGCCGTGACAGACCAAGGCTGAATGTAATACTAATGCACTATGAAAAACATTATGCTTTGGATACGCCTTAACAAACACTATAATTCTTCTGGATCTGATAACTGTTTGTACAAATTAAGCGCTTTAACTCTTTGATGATTTTAAAGGATTACTATGCCTGTACCTTTTACAAAATCACTAAATTTCCCTATACATGTTCGGCCTTACCAAAATGGCAATAAAATAAATTATAATAAAAACATTTTATTTAACAACTCATCTACCCGCAAAAAGACAACATTATGAACTCTACCCGCACATTTCCATTAGTTCCTAGTTCTTTTAAAACCTAAAACAAATAAAGAAGTGCAAAACGAATTTAAAAAAAAAGTTGAACATCGTGAAAACTTTGCACTAGCTGAAATTGCACAATTCAGTTCAGTCGTGATTGGTAATTTTAGAAAAAAATGACATGACTTTATTTTTTATCGACCTGCTCTACATAAGTTTTGAAATGAAAGCTAAGCAAAAATTGCACATGCAAGTAGTTTCAATTGCTTAAATATTTTTACTGACTCCTGAGCTTAATATAAGTAGAAAGTCGCTGTCAGACACAAATGTTATAAAAGAAAGTATCCATGTATAATTGTCACAATTTTTTTATTCGTAGGTCCAGTAAGTATGAACATATGATTTTTGTATTGAATAAATCATGCAGACTTTTTAAACGAAAGTTAAGCGCATAAAAAAAGTGAAATTCCACGAAAGTTAAATTGTGTTTCCTCTTTAACGAATTTTAAATTGGAATTGTGAACGCATTATTCTAACAACCCTTATATCCGATTCAGTCCTCTTTCATTACGATTGGCTTTCTTTAGTTTTGCCGGGGGTTTTATTCTACATTGCCATAAGCCGCTCATAAAACACCTTCAACATCATTACAAGAGCTTTTGGGCCAACCTTCCACAAAATACAAACATAAATAAAGAGATCAAAGTGATTTGCCGTTTACTTTAAGTACATTCGAAACTTTACTCAAGAAGATGAGATTAGTTTCAGTTATTCTTACATTAGGGAAAATGTACTCTGCACAATTCTTTGGGCATATGAATAGAAGGTGTGCAAAATATAAATTTCTCGAATACAGTTTATAGTAATGTGCCATAATACTGGCGGAAAATCCATATCTGATTAAATATAAGGAAACCCGTCACAGTTTGGGACATTGAGTTAAAAAATAACATGGGGTTCTCACCGAAATACTGTAGATCATACTTGGTTTTTCATGGGTTTTTCCTAATTTTGGTACTTATAACTACGCACTTTAAAAAAAACAATGGATGGATAGACGTAATGGCATTATTATCACAAGCTCAGCACATGAGCTTGCAACAAATAATAATTCAAATATAGATGTCCCAGTTAACGCCAAGTCCGTAGCGAAAGTCAGATCAATCGAAAGTCCGTTTAAAGGCCTATAAAGCAGTGATACACACTTGGTCCCAAACGCAAATCGTTGTACAAGGCCATTCTTTGAGGTCACGAAGTCAACATTCTCTACTAGTTCTGATATTCCTTGATTATACTACGCCGATATGAGTCTGGACTATGGCTCAATTCCTATTGAGTTATATATCATTCGAAATCCATTTTTCGAAGATATAAAACCGTGTCGTACTCCTTGCCGTAACTGGTTGCACAACTCCACCTTATGAGGGTTCATTACGGCTTTGTCAACAGGATCAGGTTATTCTTGACAGTTTTACGCAGATTTAATCACTTTATGAGCAGCCTGACACACTCCGTAAGTAATACCGCTCGTTTTCTTGATCATGCATTGTAAATTGTAACTATCCTTCTGACTCACAAATTTTTTTTGCAGTTTGGATTAACCCAATTTAGAGAAGCTGAAGGAACACTAATTTTTTATTATGTACTTAATTTTAAGTTGGGAATTCTCATTGCGATTGTACAAAAAATAAATGAAAAATTTTAAGTTTGAAAAAGTGAAATTAATTCATTTTTTTGCATAATTCTATTATTTTACATTCATCTACATGCCAAGCGAGATTATGTGCCACCAAGGAGCAACTTTGTTCTTCCTGACACGGCTTTAGTTTGTATGGTATCAACTGCTAATGCAAAAGTGATGTTAAGTTATTGTTCATATGCATACAAGCCCTTCGTTGTTTGCTTCGCATTCGTGATAAAACTCCTCACCAGCATACTAGTATCGGTTTGAACAAATTTGTTTGGATATTTAAGAATTTGTCGAACCGATAGTATTAAAAATGATAAAAAAGGCATATGATAAAGTAAATGAAATAAATGTAGATAAGTACGATCTTTCTGTATTTACTTGCTTGTTTGAAATATCATGTTTTCATTATCGCTATCATTGATTTTGCCACATAAACTCTTGCTTTATCAGTCGTACTTATCACAGTGGTAGTCTCTACTCGGGAAAATTATGTTAGTTAATGGTGATGTCGCAAAAAAATGCTGATATTATGCAAAAATATTTCGCACTTGATAAAACTCGAGTTCACTTTTGCTTCAAATCTCAAATAATTGTTATCTGAAAACACATACGTAAACTCAGTGTTGAAATCAGATCTAGTTTAACCAAAGAATTCAAGCTGTGTCTACCTAATTTAAGAATCCCAAATTCTGAAATTAAAATCGCTTAGCAACACTAAAACCAATGTTTTGAGTATCAAACTCTACGAATTATTCAGTCCTAGTTAGTTCAATTGCATGTGAATATAAGGTATTGTACGGCAAATTATTTCAATCTGATTACTAACGTTACATATTTCAACATTTCAGAGCTAATTTATCTGGATTCGGCAAAGCCTTCTCCAGCAGCATGGAACAACCAGAGACAAGCGGTAATACGTTTACTTAATTTCGAAACAAATAAAACTAATTATGACTTACTTAATGGCTTTTACTTTAACATGGGATGGCACGTTTTCATAGCAAACGACGAGGACGAAGATTTTAAGGTAAACCTGAACGAAAGACTGATCTATGACTTATTCCTGCTGAAGAGAGTACCTCTAGTTTCACCAAAAGAAACCAATACCGTTGATAATGATTTATTGGCTATTGTTCTCCACTCACTTCAACCAACATTCAAAGAAAAGGTCTACTCTCATTTAGAACCTCTTGTAGAAATGCTGAAAAAGTGGAATAAAGTTCAGCCAATTCCAAATGCTGATAAAAATTACGCAGACAACTTTGCTTCAGAAGTATCCGAGTTGAAAATAGGACACACACTTCCAATTTATATTGAATGGCAAAACTGCGTTCTTCTTATTTCCAAGATTCATGCAAAAACGGAGGAAAATATTCGGATCCAGACATTTCGACCTACACTACCAGTCGAAGCTGTAATGTCTTCGATCCACCCTCTAAAGATGACGTTTCCTGAAACATCAGAGACAATTGAGAACAGCGATTTGCTCAAATCAAAGAAATTTGCGGAAGTTCTGTACGAACTGACCAAAGAAAATTTCTATGCATCAACGGCAAAGAAAAAGAAGGGACGAAAATCCTACGTTGATGACCGCAATCCAGCAAGCCAATTCTTAGTATCGGATTTTCTTGTTGGCATACTCGTTCCCAGGCCCGATAATGGATATCCGACAGTATCTAAAAAAGCTCGAGATCAAGTGACAACTTGCAATAAATCTGCTGGAAATGTATATCGTCGTTCGGGAATTTGGATGTCAATTAAGGTGGCCCTGCACTTGAAAACTTTGGAAATCTTGTCAGATAAACCCGAGTATGCAAATGCGGTCTACAAATTGCTCATTCTGAGAATTCTGGTTTTCGCATGCAGCAACTATAACTCACAAAAAAAAAATCAGATAGATCTAGATGTGGTTTGCCAAATGATGTCAAAAATTGGTAGACGCGTTCAAAAGCTAGATAAGCTAAATTTGCATGATGAAGATGGCATGATTACTTCCCTTAAATCTAACACCTTGGAATATGCATTAGAGATAATGGCCAAAATTAATCAGAAGACAACCAATTTATGGAAGGAAATTTGTTTTCCAGAAAAGCCAGAAATAGAATGCACGTCTCCAGAAGATTCAGAAGATGAATTGAAACCAGACGAGGTTGATTTTTCAAAACTTCAGAAAGAAGTTTTACATAAAATACCTTCACTAAATAATTTTGTCAGGAGATCCGAGGCGGTGCTAAAAATCTTCCATGATGTAACAGCAACGGACAATAACAAGGACAGGTTAAAGTATGTCAGCAACATGAAACGCTTTAAAACACTTGAATCTATCATATCGGGGCATACGAAGATAACTCATGCATCTTCATATTGCGCATACCAGCAGAATAGAGAATCGTTCATTTGGTTGTATGACACAGCAAATTTCTTTAAAAGTCTGGGAAAGGAATGCAATCACTCGTCAAACGAACTATACAACGCTGCAAAGTTATATTGGAAAGCTGCGGAAAGTATTTATCGGGAAAATCCAGTAGGTTTCAGCCAACTCGTCCTCGTAACCTTAAAGATTGTTTGCTTGCTTGATAGTAGAGCAATAAGAAAATTTCCTTTGGTCCATCGCTACCGACCGAACATTAATTTGGAAGCTTTCACCGCCCTACTTCTTCCAAACGAGGATGACGTAGATCTTTTATGCGAATTACTGGATTACTTCAATAACCGCGAGAAAAATGGAACGAAGCCTATTTTGGAAAGAAGTATTCAGAAAAACTCGATGTGTGTTGTACTAGCCAATTCTAATTCAGATATGATGAGTTTAAAGAGCAGAATTTTGGAGGACACTGAGAATGCTATCAAGTGCAAAATTGAAGAAGTGAAAAAGGTCCAGGAAGAATGTGTAGCGCTTCAAAACGAAATTTCTTTGATTCAGTGCGAATGCATGGGAAGTCACCACAGCTTCTGCGAATACACCTTGAGAAAATGTAGACTGGATGAAAAACGGAAATCAGTCAAATTCTACGAAAATCCCTTACCAAACGAGTCACACTACCAGGACGCTGTCCTTTTTGAACTTCGAATACCCGAGGAAATATCATGCTTAAGACAAGCCTTGGCATTTTTAAAGTTTGAGCTACTCGGCGAACCAAAGTTTGACAAAGAGGAGGAAGTTAATTACCCATTAAAACAAAGCTGGCTAGATTACAGGGGCTTAATGCAATATCATCTGGGATCACGAGCATCATATTTTCGGAGTCCAACTCATGCGGATGAGAAAGGTGTGATATATCTCGGTAGTACGTCAACTCCTGTTTCAAGTACCATGACGCAAGATGAGAACCTTGATGTCCTACAAACAATTAATCCCAACTCATTTATCATAACTAACAATGGCATGAACTGCTTCTATTACTACAACCGTGAGACTTCCCTGTCGAATTTTCAGCGGAATTGCACCTTCCAAATTTATGATCATTACAATTGTCTCCAAAAATTTATGGGCTTGGGTAACCATACTCAAAATGATGTAATTGCAAGTCAGAATAACTGCCCCGAAAAGCTACGTGTAAGCGAGTACATTGCATTTGGTTCTGTGCGAGCTGGTCACCGTATCCAACTAAGGACCCTATACTTGGCAATCGCAAACCACACTTTATCCTTAGATGAAAAATCTGTATTGGCCTTAGTCCTTCAATGCATCTGGCAAGTTGGCCCTGGTCCAAGAGACCGAGAGGCGCATGCAGATTTTAAAAATACCCAATTTGCAATGGAATTTTTGAATTTGCTAATGAATCTGACGCTATCAAATAGATTAAACTACAACTCAACGACGGTACTGCTGATCGCAATTCTAATCACAGGAAGAATCATGGAACTCAATCAGAACTGCCATGAGAAGGGGTATCGTTTGTTCAAAGAATGGCGTAAGTACACCCAGGACTGGTCTAAACGAGTCAACGATGAACTTAAAACTGGAAACAACGAGCGAGAAAAGCAAACCATATTAAACGAAATTTTATTGTGTGAAGTAATGACGTATAATTTCCCATCAATGAATTTCGTTATTAAGGACTCAGACGACATGGTTCAATTTCTTGAAGCAATAACAAGGCACAAAACAGTACACGTTTTTATGGGTGGATCAACGGGGGCTATTGAAACTACTGCCGTCTGCTTTTCCCTAAAATTATTTGAGGATATCGAAATGTCAGGTCTGGATATGTTGCAGCACGGGCTTACAAAATATGCTGAAAATAAATGGCCAATAACAAAACAATTTGGGAGAGCCCAGTTTTCTCAGCACGAGAGTTATAAACATGTTTACACATTGTCCTACACAAATGGCAACATCGTTTATTTTGACATCTTATCCCTAAATATTACATTTAATGAATCCGAAGAAAGCAAACTACCGGATACGGTAACGCAAGACATCGATTTTCGGAGATGGTTTGTAGGAGACTTAAATCCACGAGCAATAAAAGTTTCGTCTGCTACTTACCAAACTTTGGACTTGATAAATGGGAAAGTTTATGAATTCTGGAGCGACAAAACTCCTGTGTTTCACGAGCATAGGGAAAAAGTACGGAGAGGAAAAAGGAACAGGACGATAATAACCTACAGTTCAACCCTAGAGTACTTCATGCGCAACCCAATCATCGTCGAAGTTCAACAAGATCACACACGCTTAGTCCTTGTTCCACACGGAACATTTCATTGTTACCTCCCAGAAGACCTAATACTAAATTTCACTCATTGGTTAGACATTGAAAAGAAAGAAATTCATTTTCGGAAAAGAACTCAGTCTCCGCAGGTTCACGAAAATGGTCCGTGTCTGTTTAAAAGCCATTGTCAAGACGATTCCAAATCGTCCTGGATACTACAAAATATGTCAAACGAGGATTACATTGTATCAAATTTATCATCACTTTTTTCCAGCTGCACGTATCCAGTCATTTGCATTGAACAGACAAAAAACATCCACGTGATAGTCGATAAAGGGATGAAAAATGTTACGGTTTATCTACCAAGACACAACCTTCGGTTTTCTTTACTGTCCGATAAGGCATGCCTAGAAAGCGTTGAATATCCAGGGCTTATTGTACCAATTTTTGATGATGCTCAACCAATCAGTATCGGTACACTAATTAGGCTTAAGAACCTTCTTGTACTAAAAAATGGACTACGGCAAAAAATTATTATTCCACATGGGGACATAAAACTCCTAGCAGGAGATCATCAATATACAATTATTCAACAAGAAAAATTTGAAGACCCTTCTTATTTCATTTATGACATTGATGAGGTTCTTAAACGGCTAGTGGCAACAAAAAGCGTAGCGGCTTGGCTATACCTTGCAGCGCTACACGCAGTAACTTCATCTGGATTACCGGATCCATTTACCGGAATTACTGGCACTCAAATGGCCATCGAAATTTTGCAATCTGCTCGTGTGTGGTCATGCAAGCCATACGATAACGCATCGAAGAAGATGTTGACTTATATTAAAAGTCTGTCTCCTGCAAGGTTACACATCGGCGGGTACCACTTTACATCACGCGGACGAGTAGAGAATGTAAACACCGAACGGACTACATGGCTTTCGGACTTACCGTCATTGGCTGCCTATGATGGTTACGGATTCTTAGTGGATAAATTATTTGAAGATAGCACTCGGCTGGAATGCCTTTTTCCAGATCAAGGTCTCAGTTATTCTTACAACAAAAATGTGGAGAATAATTCATCAGCAGAACTGCGCAGAAGAGCTTATTTTGCTAACCTATGGGCTTATAATGAAGCAGTTAGACTTAATGAGGACACAATGCCAATGTTCGGGGTACTGGAAAACTGTAAAGTCATTTCCAACTCCCAAATACTGAGGAAAAGTGCAGGGGAGTTTAATCTTCAAAATGCTGTTGAAGTTGCATATGACTTCCATCTAAAAACTGTGGAAGAAACAAGCCCACAAACGTTAAAAGAATCTGGAACCCATTCACTAGTTGATTTTTTGATCCAACCTGCAAAACTACTTTCGTGTGCTGAGTTACAAGGTTTGACTTTCAAAAATATGCTCTACCTGAATTTCCGCGAAAACTGGCTCACAATTTATTCGTTGGCCTTGACTATCGACCAACACGAGTTTAGTATTCTACTCTCCACATTGGCTTACAGGGGGGCACCAATTGACCAAGTTAAAATGCTTCGATTAATATCTACGCTTTCTAAACTTAAGAAAGTGGACTTCCCATCGCCACCAAAAATTACTACCCTTTCGAATCCTTCCGACAATTGTTTTAATGTCTCCATGGTCATTGCTTATTTAGAGGGGGCGCACGAAAACTACTTGAATTGCTTCATGTATGTCAAGTCAAATCTTACCGAAAGTGATCGTTTGGATTGCAAAGAACTTGCTGAACGTTGGGAGAAGCAGTACTGGCCGGGTACGCATATTGATGAGAAGGAAGCGGAAATCTTAACAAGTAAAAAAATACGTCCCTACTTTCTGTCCCAGTTAAACGAGAAGATGGAACTATGGTATATGGCAAGAGAGCTTACAATATTTCTTCGCAAAGTTGAGGAAAAAATTATGAAGTACCAACATAATCTAGTTACTTCGTCTCAAACTCCAAGCCTTTCCGAAAGCGTTACAATTTTTTGCCCGCAAAATTCAGCAATCCTGCATCAAAGAGTTGAAGATTATTTCAAAAACACTAACTCTTCGGTGGACAATAAAATAATCGCTGACACTGAACAAATTTATAAAACCGGCAAATTGTTGGCACATTTTCAAACAAATGATAGTGAATGGATCAGTACTTCAAAAGTCCTCATTGAATCAAAACTCAACAAAATTAAACATGCAATTCTTGAGAACTTGCTAAAAAATAAAGAATACGAAGTCATTCATCTAACTCCTCTTGCACCCAGATGTAATCCCCTAAATCTTGCAAAACTACTTCTGAGCTCCAGCCTTACTAATAACGACCTCCGCAATTCCGTAGGAGCCATGTGTGTTCTTTGGACGCAGTTGAAATGGCTTATCCGTTGCTCCTTTCATTCTCAGTTAAATCATCAAGTCGACCTAAACAGAGAAATTGGAAATGTGGGTCACGACAACTGGAGTCCTGCGGAACACCCAGAATGGCTACTTCTAGAACTTGAGCTAGACATAGCAATTCGAAGTACTCAAGTCGACGTTGCAAAGCAAATGATGGAAATGCCAAATGATAAGAATGGAGTAATGCAACTGAACATGGGAGAAGGAAAAACATCTGTAATTGTTCCCATGTTAGCAACAAAACTAGCTCATGAAGAGTCTTTGTGTCGGGTTACCGTGCTCAGCTCGATTTTTAAGACGAATTGGAACATACTAAAATTTGCCATTGGTGGTATGCTTAACCGAAGACTATACACATTTCCGTGCAAAAGGGATATGAACCTGGATGAGACATGTCTAAATGTTGTTCAAAGTGTCTATCAGGAATGTATGAAGAAAAAAGGTGTAGTTCTCACTCTTCCCGAATACAGACTATCCTTCAGATCCTTGGCTTATGATAAAATTCTCAAGAACAAAGTTGATTTGGGACTGAAAATTTTGCGGACGGAAAACTGGCTTAGATGGTAGGTTGGAGAACAAGTGCAAATAGATGCCGGTGAAACACGGTGGGTAGTCTGTCAGCATGTATTAGATGTGATTGACCAAATGGCACCAAACTTGCTACAAAAATTTGGGAATACCGCTATTGAATATGACGCATTGCAGAAGAAAGTAGCGCCTCACGAATTCCCAAGTTTTAGGCTTGTGGCAGCAAAATCAAATGATGACTTCTTTAAAATTTTCTCCAATTTAGTTGCTGAAAAATTCTTAGAGCCTTTAATTTTGCCCCATAATCTGAAGAGCAAGGTGTTAAAATTCATTCTTGAGACGGACATACCCTTAGAACTACACAAAGAAGTCGTGGAGGCTCTGAAGCAAGATGAAGAACTCTTAAACAAAGTTCTGATTCTTGTGGGCTATCTAAACCGTAACATACTTACCCTAGCTCTGTCAAAAAGATGGCGAGTTGAATATGGAGTGGATCCAAAGGGATTTCGGAGAATGGCCGTTCCGTTCAAAGCTAAGGATTACGCAGCAGAAAAAACAGAATTTGGGCATCCGGACTTAGCAATTATTTTAACCAGTTTAAGTTATTATTACGGGGGATTGTTGGACGCTCAATTGGAGGAGATTTTTAATATGTTGGCCAAAAAACCCGATCCAGGCGCTATTTACAGTAGATGGATTCAAGACATCCCAAACCGCCTTCTTACAAATACCATTAGGCAATACCACACATTAAATCTAAAAGATGTCACCCAAAAAACCCAGCTTTTCAAACTATTAAGAAAGCACAAAATGCTAGTAAACTTTTATTTGTCCCATTTCGTCTTCCCAAAGGAAACAAAACAATTTCCAGGAAAGTTAGTACTAACTGCTTGGGACCTCGTCTACGAAAGGCAAAGATTACCCATAACAGGTTTTAGCGGGACAAAGGAATCAACAATCCTACTTCCATTGACAATTTCTCAACAAGACAAACTGCCAGACTTACTTGAGACAGATGCAGGAATGGTAGCAGTTCTTCAAAAGCCAGAAAATATAGGACACAGGGGTCTGCCTTTTGGGGCGACCTGTAAACAAATACTTACGCAGCTGAAGCTGGATAACCTTCATATTCTGATAGATTCTGGAGCACTCATGTTAGAACTGGAGAACGAGCAGTTGGCACAACTATGGTTGGAAATTGAAGAAAACATAGAAGCAGTTGTATACTTCAACAACAATAATGAAATTATGGTCAAAGTAAGAGGCCAAACACAAGCTGACACTGCGTATGAGTTATCACCATACAACGGCAGATTGGATAAATGTGCCGTATTTCTAGATGATCAACACACGAGGGGAACAGATCTCAAATTCCCCGATCAGGCTAAGGCATGTGTCACAATTGGAAGCAAAATGAAGAAGGATAAGCTTCTTCAGGCATGCATGAGAATGCGAAAATTGGGTCAAGGCCACTCCGTTACATTCTATCTTTCCAACGAAGTCCATGATAAGGTTTTGTACCATGTGAGTGAAGGAAAAGAGTTGACAACTTCTGCTGTATTGAATTGGGTAACCCAAAATACGGCAGAATATAATGAGGACGGTTTATCACTTTGGGCTGTAGCTGGAAAAAATTACGCACAACGACTTATCGCAGAAGATATTTTCCATTTTCCCCACGAGAAAACCCCCTATAAACAGGAGGATTACAACCCTGAAAAAGCTAAGGTTTTAGCAAATCAATGCGTGGATCAGGAGATAATTACTTTGCTTGACTTGTATGGACGCCCATCAACCTCGGAATTGTTATACGACCTCACACAAAAATGGTTCAACTTTGCAAAAAAGAAAATCATTCAACTGAACAAGAACAATCCACATAGCAATAAAATATTTTCAAGGTTCCATATAATCGCCCATGATGTTCTCCAAAGATGCCTGGAAAACGCCCCAGACAAATGCCAACTGCTAAGCACATCTGGTTCCCAATTAGACGAAGAACAAGAAAAAGAACTTGAAATGGAGAAGGAAGTGGAGGTAGAGGAGGAACGACAAGTGCAAAGGCCACTTCCATGCAATCCGGCAATATCATTTTTGCATCCAAGTATTCCTCATGCAATGAAAACTGGTCAACCCTTTAACGTTACTGATGTGATTATGCGCCTCAGCGATATATTTCGGGACACTAGTTTTGCAGATCAAGTTCAGCATGATGATTGGTCAGTAGAGTTTTACGCAACAAAAGATTTTATTACTGTAATCAGCTCGACATCATCTTCCTCTGTTACTACTGATTCATACTTACGACCTGTGGAATACCTTGTTTCCCATAGATGTGGGAAGGGTAACAGTAACATTCAGTTTTTGCTGTTGAGCCCCTTTGAGGTCAACGAACTAATTTCACTGTTCAGACAAGGTGAATTCAATTGGTCCACTCTTCACATGTTTTCACCTAGACGATTTGCAAAACAAAACACGCTTATAAATATTCCTGGGCTCCAAATCCCTGTCCCAAGAAATTTACAGTCAACATTTACAATCGGCTGTGACACTCGCGAGATGGCAGCACTTTTTGTGGCATCTGGCAACCTTTACTTCAACAACATGGATGAGCAACAGTCCTTTCTGAAATTTCTTTGTCTTCAATTTAATTTGAATTCGGTTGAGGAGTTGGAAAATCATGAAACCACTCTGAGCGGGTTCTTGCTCCCAGAGTATCGACAAAGTCAAACACCAGTTGGGTTTCGGACAGACCCCACCGGATTGGTTAGGAATATATTGAGTTGCAGACATTCCTACGTGAGTGAGGCCACTCATGTCATCCGTATACTGGATAACAAGGAAATCATTCTGAGTAAAGACGATACAGAAGCCAAAGATTAAGTCAACACACAGGTCTACACTATACAAATCTTTTTAGAGTTGAATTAGTATACAATTACGCATTTAATTTTTAATTACCAATCCTAAAAAAGTTTTATCGTTTTTCTTTTTTTAAATAATATTTCAGGGCATGGTTCAGGAATACGAGGAAACAAAGCCAAAGGCATACAACAACATCATGGCACACTCGCCATATTTTTAAAAATTGTACTTGTCAATATCTGCTAAAGCTAATTTTAAGTGTCATAAATAATTATCTTGCGCCAGCCAGTAACCGTCCATTCTTAAATTTAGTGCACATCGTCATTACCTTTTAAATCCATTATCGCCAAAATTAATCTGATTTACAGTGGGTGTGCTCCTAAGGACTTCAGTATGTGTCCCGTTTTGTCAAGCCAAAAACAGGTCGGATTATTGGTGACGAGGGCAAAAAAT
>JAHZMX010005652.1:0-37915 GCA_027743895.1 Seira musarum
AATGTCACCATCGTTTTCAGCGTAGTCGAATTGATATATTTCGACTGATTCCGCTGAGAATCTCGATTAGCCGTTGAAACAGGTTACTTGTAAGATAGGTATATACTACCTACTCGTATGGGTTAGGTGGATTGCACTTGATCACCATTCATTTAATTTGCCTCTCTAAAATCAAGTTTTTTGAAACTAGTGCTCTTTAATTGTTTCAATAGCCAAGTGCTTATTCCTAATAGTTAATTAGTTGCACAATTATTTTATGTATTTAAAGCTGTTCTCAATGACAATTTTTAGAGCGAAAGACTTGTCATCTTCTCTTGTGCTTGCATGAATCATTATATTATTAAGTACTTATTGGTAAATTAGCATTCGCAAAGAAGAATTAATTGGATGCAGTCTAACTATCTTTTGACAATTATAGCCTCCTCAAATGGATGGAGTCGGATAAAAATGCATGGCCAAATTGTGCTGTATTTCCTATTGAAATTTTACAATTGAATTGATCTTGTTTTTTTTTCTGTTGATACATTTGATTCCCAATCAAGACAAAAAAAAGTGATCGCTTCAATCGATAGCGATCGATTGATTGGTGCACAAGCGAATTAATGCGATCATTATATATTTTGTTAACATTCATCTTCGTTAATGGCCTCTGATGATGATAGCCGATAGCTGAGGTTGTTTTTGCTTTTTCTACTCCAATTCAAATTGCACTACTGATCGCTGATCGCATAGGAACGTCAGTCCACTCCAATCAACTACGCTATAGTACAGAGTAGCTTGTACCTGACTTGTTTCCTCGGACGGGGTGCCTCATCATCACTTTATTGCTACAAATGAGAGGAAACATGTTCGTTGTGCGACTGCAACTGCAAAGCAAAATCTAATGAGAAGCAAACACATAAAAAGAAAAATTATGGTTCATGCTCGACAATTGATGACGACGATCCACTTCAAAAATGATGATGATTATAATGAGGATGACCATTTTAGAAGAAAGGTGAAGTAAAATGGACTAGTTAATAATAGTAGTCATATTTGTTTATCCACTTAACCTTAAGATTTCAATGATGCTCTCCACTACCGCAGTACAACACAATTTTAATGCAATACTATGCTAATTTGATTTTACAAGAACCGCTAATAACTTTCGTGTACTCCCAACTCATCACAGGAGATTATAGCTTTGTAAAGAGTAAAGTTGTACTCATTCAACAACTCCAATATTTTTTTTTGGATTATTCAATTGGATTTGATTTGGCTAATGGAAAAGAATCCACATAACACAACTACAACAGAAGCAGCGACTTGGCCGAGATTGAGAAAGAATTTGAATGAAAGAAATGAATGAGCGATTGGGAATGTCAATAATGGTGTCCTCTTTGGTGATTGATTGACTGATTGCAGTTGGCATTTTCGAGGTGCGAGAGGAGGTGAAATGCTTGCAACGCCAACACAATTACATACAACCTCATTAATATCAAGAGTACAAGATCAGTAAAAAAAAGTTGTTTGGTGGGAGAGGTAGAGACAATTCTTCATTCATTGGCATGCATGGCTCCCCATAATTATTATTGATGATTATAAAGTGATCTTAATTGATACTTTGTTGTGTATATTTTTTTCTGGAGGAGGAGTAGGAATTAGGGGTTACGTTACGCAATAGTAACAGTAATGGTAATAGTAATGATGATTCAAGGTTCAGTTATTATGACGCAATTAAGAAATTACTTTGATGCCACTACGTATTCTCTTTCAGTCTGCCCTTACTTGAGTTGTTTTTTTCTCTAATTCGATTTTTGTATTACTTTCCTTGGTTTAATTCAATATGAAAAACTATGTACCGCATATATTACATCCAATCATTTTTCTATGCTTACGAGTTAGTTAGTTGATAACAATGTAATTACGTATTCCATTAGACGGAAGGTTTCAATTCCTTCAGAGTGGCTTAGCCTGACCAAACCCGAAAAAATATTGATTGGGACTTTTGGATTGCATTATGTACTTTTAAAAGAAAAATGATGCAACATAAATGCATAAGAACGAGAATGAAATGAAGAAGGACAGAACGTCTTCTTCTGTGTCCCTGTCACCGTGGGTAATGCATGTCAACATTTTTATCGCCGAAATGCAAAGACGGCTAACAAATCTCACATTCTCGAGCGTCGAGGATGACATAATCTAAAAAAGAAAAAGGATTTCGTTTTTATGATGACTGATTGATCCCCATGACGGGATTGATAGGAGCTGCTAATTATTGCACTGTGAAAAATGCGCTCAGCCACATTAAAAAGCGTGTTTACGGCGTTTTGCCTCCTCGTTAAAAGTCGAGCTGCTTGAGATGTGAGCAAAGTGTCATGTCTCTGAAAACAGTTCAAGGAAGGAGTTGTCCACTACAAGACATATCGACATCATCATCATTGCATTGCGTTGCGTTGCAAGTTGCGTTCTGTTCTTGCAACAGACAGCAATGGTAATACATAAAATGAAAAGAGTGAATGAAAGAAAAAAAGAGTGAAAGAATACGAAAAATGAGTGTATATGTTCTAGGTGTTACGTTGCTCAAGCAAAGAATGAGATGAAGAGGAACGCACACGGTTGCAGTAAGCAGAAGAAAAAACGATTCCTGACTTAATTGCAAAATGATGTTGATCTAATTGAACCTGTTTTAAGGATGATGATAGAGAGGTGGTGGTGTTGGTGGTAACCACTAACGAGCAAAAAGAGGAACAGTAGCAGTAGCAAAAGCAGTAGACAACAAAAAAGAGTAATATGCACTTGAACATGTTACCGAATAGGCTTTGGCTACCTGCATTACGTACGATAGAGATACGATACGACTACGACCAAAACAATTTGATTTTTTTTCTTTAAACGACAAAACACAAACAAAAAAATACCATATTCATTTTTAGGGGAAACCGGAGATGGAGGACTTTCATGATGTAGTGTATATATAGGTATGTATCTATAAAACAAGTGCAAACGACAGGTTTTGTATCCCCTTTTGTAAGATATTGTACGGGTTTGCGTAGATTCATTGTTGAGAAAAACATTAACAAACTGAATGGAAGTGTAGCAAGCTACAAATGGATTACCCACAATCCCTTTTTGATGAAGAATGAATTTATTTCAAAATTTTCAAGTAATTTGAGAGGTAAAACTATAAAAATATCTCACGGGGATTTGCAATTTTTTCAATCTTATTCGTTAACTGCATTCCTTAATATTTTTACAATCTTAATGGACACATTACTTTGGCTTGTTCTCTACTCCAAATTGAAATGCATTATCGTTGTTTTATGTCTTCTCTTTTTGAACCATGGTCAATCAGAATTATTATCAAGGATCACGGTTTTTTTCAATTACTTTCCCTTTCAAGTGCTCAGGTTAATCATTTAAGCAAGAGGAACAGAAGCATGAACAAATGCACATTACAATATTATCAATCCCTAATTTTTTTAAGCCTTTAACTTTAATGTTATGTAAATACAGAGTTATGTAGTAAGTAAGTAAGAATAGTAACCGACACAGAAAAAGCAATGTCTGAAGGAGAGCAAAAAAACAACTTGTACGAGACAGACCTCAACTTATGATATTACATTTCCATTTTCTACTAAAACTGTCTTCATGTCCTCATATATTCAAAAGGAGAAAAATAAATGAGGATTATCAGCAGAAAAACCGTGAGACTACATCGCATTGTATTACTTACATGGGCCAGCAAAACGAAACAAACCATAAAACATCACTGTCAACAATAAATTACCCTGAAATAAAAATGGATTAAGCCCCCACACCCAGCTTGCATTAATAAAATTAGAGGCAACTTTTCTAAAAGCCTCACGGTTAAATCCAATCCAGTTCTGTTTAGCAATTTGGTATTCTCAATTCTTGATGGTGGTGAGCCCTTTGCAACTAGCCAACCGATTTACCTATTTTCCTTATCATCATCTTTCTTCTAACTTTTTGCTCTTGAAACTAACAAGTCAACCGCATTTCAAATTAAATTCAACAAAATTTACGGGTACATGAATCAACAATGCAACTCATTCAATAACGTCACAAATTTTTTCGACATCTAATCATTGTGATTCAACATTTTCCTTTCATCCCATAACATATATAACACAACCACTACCGCTCCTCTGTGAAACTACTAAGTACTGACGCAACTTTGTCTTTTCGATTCTACCATTAACCAATTTCGAATGACAGTTAAACACTAAAAATTATATCAATACAACAATTGGACAATAGAGCAAGTTGGTACATAGATCCCAGAAATAATGGGCAAATGTTAAGTGAAAAAACGAGCTATTATAACACGATTTTTCTAACATTATAATGATCGCTGAGGCAGACTTATTAGCGGAACATTTTTTCTTGAATTATGCAAAAAAAACTCTCAAAAGAAGAAGAACAAGTTGCATCGCTTCATATTATATCCCGTTCAATTTTTCCCCCAGACTTAAAGCTAGTTTGCATGAATGCTTGAACAGTTCAGTTCACATTGTGCATATAAGTTAGATGCAAATGTGTTGAGTAAGGAGGAAAGAATTTTTAAAGGCATATAGGTATAAGTAGGTGTAGGTATACATATGTACATTGGAGAAAAGTGGCAAAAGAAAAATGATATCGTAAAAGTTAAAGTATTATTCATCGTCATCATCATCATCATCCTCACCGACGACCAATAAAACAAGCTAATAAGCAAATCAACTGTTGTGCGTATCAAAAATTTAATGCAGCTTATTTTGCCACTGTGCTACGCTTGCGCTCGTAATAATCACCATGATGATGATCATCATCATCATGACCAAACAACATCTTCACCCCTCTTCTCTAACTCCAACTCTGTGGATAAGGGAGTTATGCATATCATTAAAGAAAAGTCCGCTTGTTTGGCTGAAGTTGGAGAGGTGTAACTCGACTTTTTCCGGTGCTCATAGAAAGAAACAAAAACATCTAATGCTACTACTGGTGTTCTCAGTTTTCAACCTGATATGTATATTTTATGGAGGCTCCGAAATTAAAAGAATTTTTGTTTAATCTTGTGCAAGCAAGCAATCGAAAGAGTAGTATTAGTAGTAGGTTTAAGTAAACACTTGGTAGACCCGGCCAACCCATGTAAAATAATAGCTTTGAAATGAAATGTGTCTTGTCTTGTTTTTTCGTATCTAATTTCGCCATATGAATTCGTATGCAGTAAAAACAATAAAATAATTACATACATATGCATCGAGCAATTGGAGCTATTTTTTTCAGCGAGTAAGTCAAGACAAGTTTGTGGTGAGAGACTGAATTGGGAAACTTGAACGATTTACTCCTCTCAGGAGGAGGATGGGATGATGAAGAAGAAAAAAAATTTTATTGTCGCCTTAACAAAATATGTACATAGGAAATTTGCATATGTCTACTCCTCCGGTCCACTTTTATTTTATCTACTTCTGCTTCTTTTGTATGCTGTGGTGTACTTCACAATTAGTTAAAATGTGCAGAAGACCAGTATAAAAAGCGATTATCTATCTCTCGAGGAAAAAGAAGAAGCTGTAGCAACTCCAAGATAAAAACGTGATAGGACAGAAACAAAGCTTGAAACATTATCCTTTAAAGATTTTGCTCATCAACATCATCATCATCATCATCACCGCGATTGCGATTGCTGTCGATCACTTTAAGAGAAAAAAAATATCAGAAACGGATAGAGTAGCTACCGTTTACGAGTACCTCTCTTGATGAAGCTCATTTAATTCAGTTTTTATTTCGGAGATGTGATAAGCTTTACATGGGGAACAACCGGCCTTTTTGGCTACCGTGTTACACCTCAAAAAAGTTTTTTTCTGGGGACGACAACGAGCAGAATGGGAATTGAAATTGCTGCGAAATAAAAAGCGAGTGATTTGGGCCAGGTGCAGATATATTCGTATGTTGGATGTTGTGTTTTAAAAAAATTGGATAATAAAAATGGTATGCTGGTTAAGCAAATGAGATAGATGGTGGGTTTTGTAGGAATCATGCAGATGATGTGATGGTGAGATGAAGGCAATTAGGCTTTCGCTTGTTTTCTTTTTTATCTTTCAGTCTTATTTTAAGCCAGTTTTAAAAAAAAGGCAATTTTATCAAAAGAGAGATGAGGTAATTATTACGGCAAGATTACGGCAGAGACCTTGCACCTGTCCACCTTTCCCCAAGAAAATGAATATGCAATAATTAATGCGCATGAGCAACAACAATGAACAAAGCATTGTACAAACACCATAATATATAAATTTATCACTGTTGAATGCTTGAACGGGTTGTGAGCAATTATATATTTTTAATGAATTTTATTGCTGTGAGTATGGAAAAATTATAACTTTGTTTCGAAGTTCGAAACTTTATTTTTAGATCTCTGTCGAAACTTTTGTAAAAAAAACTACATAACTGGTAAATTTTCTATCTGCATTTGCAATCGCGTTGGTTTATTGGTTTATGTTGCAACAACACAATATTTCAATTGGTCAAATTCATGTACTGTTTTTAGTGAAGTTGCGTAGGCAATTTATATCCATACCGCGTGACTTCATTAGGTAATTATATTTTGCATGATTATTCGTCGACGAGACAAGAACGTCCATGTATGTAATTTATTATGTCGCTGATAAATACGAAGGCAATTCTACCATTCTCATCACCAATCGGTCCTTTCTACTTTTTCTCGTTTTTTTGTGACTTTCAATTAACTCGATTTAAATCAAAAGGGAGATCATAATATGTCCAGAAAATTGGCTCATGTTGAAGATGACGATGATGATGGCTACCCAAGAAGTCATCACGCAATTGGAAAAACAAATGGTGTCCATGTCCACCACATTCTTTACGATTGTCTTGAAAACAACTTTTGTCCCTCCTAGTTTCCTTTCTTGATGGGAAATCAAATTTAGTGAGAATTGATTTTTTTCTCCTCTGCGCTTCATCAAATTGCTCTAAATTTCTATTCAGCTCTCTACGCAACCCAAAAGTATTACATATTGTGGATATCCAGAGTATAGTTAGGTACATGAACAACTTTTCTTTTTCTCGTCCAATCTGATGTTTGAATCAACCTTTTTTTGCACAATCTTAACTAGCGATTTTTGTTACCCAAAAGGTAAGTAATTCAGTCAATTCTAGAGAAAGAGACAAGCTGTGAACATCTCGTAAACAAGCCCTTAAAGTAGGTAGGTTGGTAGGCATAAAAGATGGGCCTCCTCGTTTCTCTTCTTTTTTATTACATATTCCTGCTACTTCACTTACGTAACTCTATTCAAATCCTGGTCCTGAGCCACAATAAATTTGGACTTTTTTTCTTAAAAAAAAATCATTTCATTAAGTCTTATATTTTATGATGAAAAGACGCAGTTTTTTTATTGCCAACATGTAAGCATGCATGATCAACATCAAACATGAAGTTTGTATCTTATTAGCGGTTAATTATTTATTCAGCGGTGGAGCACAATATCATTCTCGAGAAATCAGAAGGGAAAAGGATAGATCCATTGTATGTATCTCGAGATAATGCAATATTCATGATGTGTGCGCATCAACAAATGTCAGTTGGTGAAGATTTAAGGTGGGGTCTTCGACCATTTTCCTCTCCTCTTTAAAATGAAACTATGATTAATTCTGATTGAAATTGTGATGACGATGTTGATCATTGATGATGATGATCTTCTTGCTGCCCATCAATACAATCTACACAATGTGGGAAACTTTTTTACTCTGCCCGCCCGAAATTTATTGTATGCCATTTGCTTACTTGCCAATACGTTTAAGTATTGTTAAAAGCAAAATGGAAAATGATTAGATGAAAGCAGCCCAGCTTATAAGAGTCAGTGTACCTCTGCCTACTTTGTTGTATTGATTGAAGACCAGTAGCTCTTAAGTGAATATCATTAAAAAACAATGTTCGCCTTTTTACTCCGCTTTTAACAATAATACGTTTTTTTCCTTACTCTCAATTCCAAAATAATTTGATTGTCTGACTAGACAAGCTCTGAAAATTGTTTTCTTTTTTATTTATTGCGGAGGAGTTTAATGCATGGGAACCAATGAGGAGCCAGCTTAAAAGTGCTGATTCAAAAGGACTGTATTCATAACTACTCCTATTTTTTTTATTTCAATAACAAGTATGTGTTCGTAAAAATATTGTAAAACCGAATTCAGCTATTTTTAAGTTTTCATTGTCATCATAAAAAATGCAGAAGAGAGTGGAACTCGAAAAGTAAATTAGGTACGGGTAATCAGAAAAATTGAGTATGTGGGTGGCTCTAGATTAAGTGCATGTAATACAAGAAAACGCCAGCGGATATTCAATTTTTTCCTCTAATCGAGCTAATTTGAGAATCGATTTTTAAAAGGGGAAACAAGGATTTCCATCATCGCTCACCTAAAAAAATATTCAGTTCTATATTGCCTCATCAATATCTTAACATGTGCACGGATAAAAAGCCTTTAGTGGCAAATGATAAACTTATGTTACCTCATCAAGTTTTCATGCGTTTGTTGCAAAATACGAAAAAAAATCTACTCTCATCATGATCCCCATTGTGCATCATCCGAATAGGTTGCTCGTTGCATGTCTCATGATACCGGTTTCAGTGGAGAAGCAAGGAAGGTCAAAATGTTTCAAATTTGCTGAAGTGGCAACATTGCTCTCTGCTAATTTTTTTTATAAAAATCTAGTAATTTCACCTTACAATCTGTAAAAATGTATATTTCATGCATGCGCTCTTAATATGCACCACCACAGCCATCATTATAGCAAGAAATGTGTGTAGTGTTTGCATTAAAACTCTGAGACTCGCTCGTTCAAAAAATTTGTGGCTCTATTAGAAACATTCCCTTCTCATGTTCAACCTTCTACTCGAATATATTTTTTTTTCACCTGCTCTGGAGAGAATGAGTGAATAGGGTACTATTCTATTTTCCTCTGACTAGCTTGAGTTCCACACGCATGTCATAACAAACAATTTTTCTAGCACGTATTAATTTTTTTTCCACGGGGTAGTAGTATTTCCTTTACTACCTAATTCAGTGGCAACATGAAAAGTTTATTTCCACACTCACTTGACTTGAGGAGGTGGTGCTCTATTCTTCCTCTCTTAAGAGAGATGGATGGGCTCATTTTAAAATGATGACGACCACGATAATGATAATAATAATGTAATAACAATAACAATAATAAAAATTAACCATCAATTCTGTAAAACGTTTGGAATGAAAAGGTAGATTGTGAGTGGAAAGGAAAAGGGAGAAAAAATGCAAATTATATGCTTGTTGCAATTTTTTCAAAACATATTGCTTCCATCAATGCATACAGCATCCATCCTGTTTCTTGTTTACATCGGAATAGGGTAGGGATCGAGAGTATATTTTTCGGAGAGCACGTAGCAAACATAGAAAAAGGCACATGTATGCATGCAAACCAGGCAAAATGTGCGATCATAGCAAAAAAAAAGATATATAGAATTGCACATTAAAAAGCCAGTTTCACAGCTCACATGCACATTACTTTTTATTGCGAGAGTCTACAATTAGGCTTTATTTATGAAAGTCAGGTATAGTTTTTTGAGTTCGATTGCAATGGATGGAAATCATTTACACAGGATATTAAGGCAATAAAATTTAAGCTCTTTTTAAAGGTGACAAAATATCAGTTTCATTAAGTCCAACATTACTCGTGTGAGTATTTATCGCCAAATACTTATCTACTTCACCTCATTTGCTGCTGCTCCTGTCCTATCCTTCATTTTTTTTATTAAAGGAAACAAGTCAAAATGTTAACGCCACAAAAAGTTCTTATTGTTTGAAAATGAATAAGATATTGAGACAAATTCAGTTTGAACGGACGGACTGAAACTGAACTGGACAGGAAGTGAGGTTGCCAAAGCATATTATTTCTTTTAACGTCACGCTACACCATTTCGTAAAGCCCCTTTACCTCTACGTTGTCTGTAATGAGCGTTTTTGATCCCCAAAATCGTAAATCCGATTATTTATGCATGCATGCGTACATACATTCAGACATGAAGGAGATTAGTAGGTACCTACACAGGTAATTTCCTCGAATTCCTTTTTTCCTACAAATTTCCGATTAAAAAAATGAAATAAGCACGGGATCATATCATGTGCTGAATTGTAATTCTCGATTTTGTTCGACTAATTGGCAATTTAAAAGTTCTTGTAGTACCCCGGGTTTTAGAGTTGATCTACTTAGACTTAACTGTTTTTAGGCTTTGATCCTGACATGAAAAACAGCTTGCAGATGTGACTGAGTCTCGTTCCAAGAATGGGAAGTATCATCATCACAATTCACGCGCATGGATGGATGGGTGCCATGACTTTTTTTTACACTCCCTCTTTGTGTTTTTTATCAGTGCGACGTTTGAAAAAAGAGGGGACTGAAGTGAAAAGGTATATTTGATATCTGTTTTTGGGGTCCCACTACTGCTCCTTCCATTGTAGCATACTTTTGGGAGCAAATTTTATCATTGCATACATCTCTTATTGCTGGTGCTGGTTGTCCGTACTCAATGCTCATCCGAAGGTATTATTGCCCTCTAACTTGTCTCTCGTCGTTTTCCTCTACTTTTTTTTGTTCGATATTGACACGAGCAATATTGTATGAATAATAATAAAAAAATATCGTGGATGTCGATGTCATGGAAGGAGCCTTTTATTTAGGGTCAGTACTGCGGCGCGGGTGATATTTATTTTCAAGCGAGTCGTCGAGAGCCTTCTTGTCCTCATTCATCTCATCGTTCCCGTTTAATAGTTTACTGATGATGTGATGTTGAGCGAGTGAGTGAATGAATGAGTGAGTTTAGGTTCTCCCCAGAGAAAACGGAGATATATATTTTTTAAATTTCCACATAAAAAGATCGAGCCAAATCGTTTTGGTGTTTAAAAAGAAATGATGGAAGTAAAGTGTCTGTAACAAGAAGAGGGATACATCGAGTGTTTGAACATCTATATATTTTTCTTCTTTCTAGGGCGTTTCTCCTCCCCATAAATACGTTATTACGGAATGCAAAAAGATGGTTTCTATCGTGATCCTCATCACAAAACGTGCGATGATTTTTGGAAGAGGTCCTAAACGATTTCCGATGATGAGCGTTTCCACAAAGTGCTTGTAAAGTGTCGGCTAAAAAATGGCAGAGAAATAAGAGGAGCAAGACAGAGCAAAAAATAGGGAGAAAATACGATATAGTGAGAATGAAGAGAGAAAGAAAAGAGGGCTTTCACTAGAAAAAATAAAAGGGGAAGAGGAGAAGAAGAGCTCCCCTATAAATTGGATATCAGGCTCAGTGACAACTCGGAAATTGGACTTTTCCCTGGGTGTGAGGGAGGAAATGAGCCCGAAACGGGTTTATAAGCAAATTCTTATCGCGTCGGTTTCACCACTACCCCATATAAAAAACACTCCGCTTTTATATGGGGAAATCATAATAAACCTCGACACTAATACGCGACACATACACACTCACATGAGAAGAGATTCAGGGAAAATAAATAAAAAAATATCTTCTTCACTCGAATTGCCTTTGTGGAGTCGGAGTTGCTTGCACTGTGGTAGCTTCGCTCATTACTGTACTCCACAGTCATATTGGGCAGATATGTTGCCGTAACTGTGTAGGGAGCTTGAGGTGTTGAGGAGTCAGAAAAAAGTTACTCTTGGATGATGATGATGATGATATGATGATGCTCTGCATCTTTTTTCACTTCCTCTCCTCTAAAAAAGTGATAAACTTTTCAGTTTCTCCGTTTATTCCTCTTTAATACTTTTACTTTTATTCCCGGTCCTCTTCCTTGAGATGATGCTAGTGATGATACCACTATACATATTGCATTCAAGTAAGTAGTCTTTACTAAAGAGTAATCAGCTTTTTCATGTCGCGAGCGTTTGCCTTGTTGGGAGAAAACGAGAAATTTCTATTTTGTTTTCACAATGTACACACGTAACTTGATGAATAGGACAATATAGGAGGGGCTATAAAAATACTTGGGTGTCGTGACACTAACTGACAAGGCAATTCCAGTCTTGTTAAGTGATACAGAAATGGGGCTGCTTTCCAACCAGTATAAGTACTCTTGTAACGCAAATAATAGGAGTCGAGTGGTTGGTTAACGAGGATTTGCTTTCTTCGAAAATAAGATGATGAGGGTTAGATCACACCACTAATAACATTATACTTAACGACGGCAAAGTTGAGAACCTTTCCCCTTATTAAATATCAGTATTTAACTCTAATTTGGAATCTGGAATGTCGAATCTATTTTCTGCACTCATGCTACACAATGCAGTGCTTAAAGTATGAAGCTAAAAAAAGAATTCTTCTGAATATGTGGAATGTGCTCCGATGAGGGCCTTTGAAATTCGAAGATAAAAGTATTTCCTACATTACGTATACATTTTTATAATATTTTATAATAAAAAGAAGACGACAAAAGTTTTTTATTATTATTTTTTCTCCCTTCATATGTCACAGGGAGGCAAACAATTACATATTATTCTGCTCTGCCTCCTTTCTTACATCATATTGGACTACTTCCTTTCCCCCAATAATAAAGTTACTTTCACTCTGACTCACTCCCTGAATACTTTATGAGGGAAAGATGGAAAGAAAAGAAGAGAGAGAGAGGGAAAAAAGAAAAATGGTGTCTGGGAAGAGAACAGGTTTTTTTTCTTGAACGGGTTCCTCTTTTCTGCCATTTTATTCATTGTGCACAACTTCCGGAACTTTTTTCTACATAAAGAAAATTGGATTCTTACAATGGAACAAGAGGCAATTCCGCAATATTGTACAATAAACAATTATATATAAGTTAGGAGCAGCTCAAAACTCACTCAGGTGCTATAAAAGTCTTGGAAGTGTGAAACAACTTTCATATTCCCCACCCTGTCGCCCGCACCCGACGAATTCATAATAATAAGCATTTATGCGAAGCCTAAACTTTCTTCCCACTACCGACTCCATCAACATAATTTATGCGAAGGGAGAAAAAGAAATGTATCCGAGTTGAGAACTCTTTTTCCGGACACCGTTCTCGTGAAAGCTTACTCAGGGAAAATATTTATCATAAAAAATATGTACGAAATGGTGTATGACGTACATATCAGAGAAATGATAAAAATGACTCAGATATTTTTCCTTTAAAAAATGTAATATGGGATGACTTCCTCTTTAAATAAATATCATTGGACCAGGACCAGAGCAGAGCAAAAGAGCTGGCTCATGAAAACATGACTAGAGTAGAACTGTACTCGCGTTTTCATCACTTAAAACCCGTATTCTCAAAATTCACGTCATTTCACCATTAAAAAACAATGTGGATGTGATGTTGAGCGTTATTGTCCTATGCCATCAACGTCATCATCAACTTTTATCTCGTTCATCATTTGCCTACATTATTGTCGTACTCATAAGTATATTTATCTAGAAAAGGAGTCTACACGAAAAATGAGAATAAAAAAGCGGGAGTGCATTGTGAAATCTTTGAGACTGACAATTTCTGGCTAGTTGAGTTGAGTGGAGCCACTCAATATTATTTTTTCGCACCGAAATTGTTAAACAAACTACAGTAATGTCATTATTATTATTATCGTCGTCATCATGCTCTCCTGCCTCCCATAATAATACACCGGTAATTAAAAACTTATGCATTTTCCTTTCCCCATTTTATTCATCAAACAGATCGTGACACTCGTCGGATGGCACGCAAAAAAATGCTCTGTTCCAAATATAATAATCATAATGACGACAAAAGAGGAAAGACAAGAGGGAAAATAAAAAAAAAACTATTGAGTTGTATTATTTATTTTTCTCTTAGGCTGCACACACAAAAAAAAAGGAAAAAAACGGGGGAAATTCTGACAATAAAAATATAATTAAAACCGTTAAAATGTGATTGTTTTTTGTTTGACTTCAGAGGAAAATGAAAATGATTTTCGTGCAAGCAACGAAAAATAGAAGAAAAAAGAAAAACAATGGATGATGGTAAAAGAGCACTGCTATACTGCTGCAATAGCTGCACTCCACTTAATATAATAATGCAACTAAAATATATATACATATAGTTATATTCATGCAGAAATTAACAGAAACGATTTTTTATCTGGTTTCATGACAGAAAAAAAATGTTGAAGAATGCCGGGCGATAGCAGTTTGTGTTGCGTGATGTCGATAAAAAAAATAAGGGAAAGGGAGCGGGAAGAGAATGGAATGGAGTTAAGTACGTGTGATAATAAAAAAAAATAACAAACTCGATAAAAAAAGACTACTTTAAAAATAACTAATATTATCTTGCTGCTTTGACTACACTCTTTAAAAAGGACATCACTTCATCATTTTGCATATACAAAATTGATTTTTTACAAGATGAACCCACCAAGTTGAAGTTTAGTAGCTTGTAACGTTGATAGTTATGCGTGTACTGCAACTGCATAATCTAATTAAGATAATTTATGCTGCCCTGAAAAAGAAAATATAAATGATTTATAATTCATATGTGGAGTGGGTACTCCCATCAAAATACAAATGTTAAATTGCTATTGACTAACGAGCCATCAATGGGAAAAGTAAAGATTTTTTTAAGCAGACACAATGCAAAATCGATTGGATACATTTGATTAGAACATGCCGGTATTTTTGGTGATGGTTGTTGGAGCTCTACATTAATTTATGGCTTATGACATGATCTTGAATGACAGTGAATTGAAAGCAATAATAATATTGTGGATGGGAAACCACACACGCACTCATTTCTTGACAAGAACAATCTCATTATATGAATCAGTCAGAAAAGCCAAAATGAACAGAGTGAGTGAGATGAGATGGGATGAGATATGAGAAGAATAAAAAAAGAGGAATCAACAAACTAGCAAGAGCAAGAAGCGGCTTGTATAAGTCATCGTATGTCAGTCAGTGCAGTGAATGTATACTTTTTTTTATATTATTCTGAAACCTCACATGAAAAAAAAATCTCTTCTGAATAGAAAAGTGCCTTTTTATTATTACCATGATGTATTCCAGAAAAGTAGGGGAACCTCTAAACAGCAAAAATCAAAATCTCGCTACAACTACGCGTTTATTTATATGTCTGCTGGTGCACCGATCAATTTTGCAAAAGCAATAATAATCTTTTGAATGTGGTATATAATGGTAATCCCTGGCCCTGGCACAGAGGAAAAGCACAAGGAATCACAATACAATTGCTTTGTGCTTATGTTTTTATATATTTACCCATGGAGGTAAAAAATGGAATATTGTGAATGGTATATGAAGAGAGAAAGCGCACTGCAATGCAATTCAATTGAATAATATTTATTTTGGAAAATGTATTTAATGTGGTGGTGATGCATAAAAATCCACTTTGGTGGGCCAGTAAAGAAGAAGAAGAAAGAGTGATCACGAGCAAGAGCATCATCGCATCATAGTCATCATCATCATCATCATCATCGTCAAGCGATAAATTTCATTAGGAAGAGCTAAATGGTATGAAATGGAAGGACCCTGTGGCCCACTAGGGGTCCCATTATTGCCCAATCAGTCCAGCCCCCCGCTGAATCCCCACAAAAAATATACTGGAGGTTTTGAAAATCCTTTTAGGCTCGAGAAGGATGGATGGATGGATGGATGATAGGGTAATATGCCATTTTACAACATGAATCACAGACAAGGCGCAGTCAGACGATGAGAGTCGAGTCGACTCATAGTCATATCATGTACAAAAAGGCGAGATGAGAGTAAAGCTCTCTGGAGAGGAGTGCAGGTTTCACATGAACGGAAATATATGATAATGATGACATAATAATAATAACAACAATAATATTATGTATGGATGAATGCGTTACACACAAAAAATACTACATCGAAACGAACTGAGTAATTCATAAGTATTTGTGATTATGAAAACGAATCAAGCAAACACTTCATACATGTACATGTAGTCAAATAAACCCATAAAAATTCTATTTTGTTTTTTTTCTGCCAATGAGTCCCTCCCTCGTGCAAAAGACGCTGGTTGGCAAAACTACGAAAAAATTAAAATGGAGAACAACTGGTGATGTTAAAAGAAAAAATCAAGTTTTAATAGAACCGTTTAATTTTTTTGACAGGAAAAAAAATTTAGAGTCAGTTCATGCATTACCACTTCGGGTTTTGTGTTTTAACGATAGGGTTAGACCAACGCTTGATATAAACATGATGAATTTTTAATGAGAAATTTATTTGAGCTCATTTTAATTTTGTATTGACTTATTTCCACTTTTCTGGTCTTATCATAAAAAACGCAATTACTGTCCCTTCTCCATCATCAAATCCCATCCTTTTCCCATTATTCTTTTTCAATCGTTTTTGTGACATCGCCTCCAAAAGCCGTTCAAGAACTCCCACATGAAAACAGTGTTACTTCCAATCTCTAAGTCCTTCAAAATGATGTTTCATGTAGTAATAGCAAGAAAAAGTACTCTTCTGTCTGGCGTGATTGAAATAATGATGGGTCCTGAATACAAAGTACAAAATTACGATAGTGCGTACCAGTGTGATGATTAGGAACGGAATGCAGAGATCATTTGTCGAAAATGCAGTAACTCGTCCAACACTTTCCCAATGTTTAGAATTTAAGTTAAGTTTTTAGAAAGTGGGTTGATTAGAAAGAGGAAGAAAGAGCAAAAGAAGTACCTCTACAAGCACATTTTACATTGAATTAGGTGAAAAGAGCGGAACGAGAGAAAATTGTGGTGATAAGTATAAGAGCTCAATAGGATCCCATTAAGAATATTTATTCAAATTTAAATCACTTGACAGGAAAAACAAAAACAAACAAACGAAGAGTAAGAATAATGATGATTATGATGTAACAGCCAAAAAGGTTAATAGACATCGGCAAAACTCTAAACATATTACATATTGACAGCAATAGCAATTCACTTCCCATTTTCAGAAGAATTATTTGAAACAAACTGGAATTGTCTCGTAAATGTAGAGGAATTGAAAAAGAGGACAAGTATCAGTTGCAACTCAACTGATAAAAAACATGTTTGTTTTTCTTGCTTGAAAGAATGTACATAGCCAATTTGAGGCTTTAATTGAGCGACACTCGAGACTTTTAAAAGCGTAATGCAATTACTTTTGTGTGTTCCATTCCTTTGATAAAACAATCTCTCATTTTTTAGTTGTTATCGTTGAAGAGGACATGTACCTACCTACTCGTACGTCATCATTTCAATTTATTTTTTTAACAAGATACAAGGTAAAAAAAATAAAATTACTCCATTTTTGGCGACTTTGTTATAAAATAGGCATACCTTCCACCGACTAGTCAGAATGTGATGTGTGTAGAAGCTGGTCCTGCCATTTTAAGTTTTGCACAAAAAGGGGAAGTCGGAATCGAAAATTGGCTAATCACGATGCAATAGTTTTATATCTTATTCCTTCATAAAATAATTGGGGTGGGCGGTCATTTTCCCCAATTTCAATTTCAAAAATAATACTTGCAGTATCCATAAAGCGTTTGAATCATGGGTTATGTGCTGGGGCTAATTATATGGATAATTGGTGACAAGTGAAAAGTCTTTTTTTCTTTTCTAAAAAATTGAAGCGGCTTACACGATGGCTGGATGAAACACTCTTTGAGTATCGCTATAATGCTTATTATAAAAATTGGTAACAATCGTTTTTTTCTCTCAGGGCCAGCATAAACTTGGAATAATTTGAGGTTGGAACAATAAAAATAATTACCCATTTGTTTGGTGGTCATAAAACTCATGAAAAATAATTGGAACAAACTAGGTTTGAAGTATACTGTAGAGTACAATAGCGCCATGCAATAAAAAAGTACGTACATGCATACCTTTTTGAAAGAACAAGAGGGAAAGCTAAAAGTGGTTGATGCCACATTCCAATCCATTTTTTGTGACAAAATATTTTTTTTTCATTTCAGTTAAAATTGTTTAAAAGTATTTCGAGCCCTTTCGCTTTAATTAAAGATATTCCCTCTGAGGGAAAAAATCTATCTTGATTGATTTCTCTCATTGATTGTGAAACAATCGGTTGAATTTTGTACTGAAGATTTTTATGGAGAGTGAGAGCACATAACTGCTCAACACATTCCATTGCAATGAGAAAAAAATAAATGCCACCATTTTTTATAGAAGAAGGCAACCTTTTCTTCTTCTTCTTCGGCATCTGATGAATGTTTACCTCCCTGAGACGAAAGGAGTTTTAAGAGGAATGGACATTGAACTGGAGTGAATCGATAATGGACAAGATAAAAAAGTTGGTGTTTGATGATGAGGATCCCATTTCCTCGTAAATGGAACGGTTTGCTTGTGGTCACAACCAATTATCTCACTTTTTCTCTGACGATGAGATGATGAGAAGCTGATTCAGAAAAACAGTGAATCAATGAGGAAGGTTTGAAATGAAAGGAGAGCAAGGCTTTAATCGGCTTGTTAAAAAATCTGTCTGAGGGCGAGTTGGAGAGAGGTGATCATCATCAAGTCAGTCACCGGGGGAAAATGATGAACCCATCGTCAATGAGCCGACAACACATTAGCGAGACGTCCCATCGATTTGATACGATATCCATGGAGAGAGGTTGAACTGAGCAGTGGACTGGACTTTTGAAGGGTCTCTTTCAGATATCCATCGAAGATTGATACTCTCATTTACTCACCTTCGTCGGAGAACACCCTTCAGGTGAGAAAGGGGAAAATGTGTCATGATGAACACCAGTAGCGATGTCAAGTTACAGTTCGTATCAGGAAGAGAAGGCGCAGTTGAGCCGATTTCATTTTTTTCTCTAAAAGCGAAGATATTGATAAGAAAAAATAAAGTGTGGATGGATAGATGGGACACTTTTTAATGGGTTCACATTTACAATGATGGGACACTCGGGCGACAGATACAGTGCTCACAGGATATATGAGGGTGCAAGTAAAAATGTTCGGTAGGGATTGTATTTTCAATGTTTCATCGTGATCTTGGTGCTGCGACTTTGATCTAAATTACTTTTCGATGACGGTGGCAACAAAACCAAAATTCTTCTTCATTCTCGTGATTTCTTCAGGTACCCAGAAAATCCATATATTCATGAGACAAAAGCAAAAAAAAAGTTGCCTTATTATTCATTTGAAAAATTGTTTACCTGGGTGGATGCCGTTTTTTAATTGGCTAGATTCCCAAAGCCTAGCGATTTAATTCAAAAAACCTTCAAATGGGAGAAAAATTTTTTAAAGAAAAAAATTCGTGATGTTTGTCTTAGGTAAATAGGTATAAAATAGTATTGGACTGGTGAAACAGCTAATTTACATTAATCAGAAAAAGTTTCAATGGGAATTTCATGATGTATCATCATCCGAACAAATCATTGAAAGTGTAATGAAAATTCTATGTAAATTTCCGTATTGTTTCGGCAAAATTAGGAAAAAATTGCTCTGCAGTAATGTTATTATAAGAGTTAGCAAAAAAATTGTAAAATATTTCGTCGCAAAGAAACGACAGGGAATGGCTTTGATTGTGAATGTGTGTGTTTGTAAGAGTAAGGTAGCTTTACATCAATTGATTGAAAAAGGTAAAGTGCTTCTTTCTGTCCTCTACCCCGAGACAGTAGAAATCTTTTTATATTGAAAGACACACAGAGGGAAAGTCAAAGTGACCGCAGGCGATAAAAAGTGCTGGTATCAGAAAACTCGATCTCTCTCGAGGTTGGGCAGGTGTTAAGACCCAATTAGCAGTGAAATATTGCTCTTGATCAAACTGCGACAAAATCGAAAAATGCTACCGGTTTTTGCTCCATCCAACAAAACTACCCAATGTAATAACGTGTTCGTTTCGACCTCTGCTTTACTCATTCACTCAAAGATCTTCCCATTTATTGCTTTGTTATCCCGAAATGTAGCTTTTCCCATATCAATTGTGATTTTTTCTTGAAGAAAGAGTCCTACTACCTAACATTAAGCAAGGGCATAAAAAACTCTACTCACACCACCAAGAGTAGTACGACAAAAAGAGTTGGAGATGTGGACATATGCACGCATGTATGTACATTTAAGAGATCCAGAGATGATGTCAACCTTGAAAGAACTGAACTGACTGACTCTGATAGTGAATGTAGGGACAGAAGTCGAGGAAGAGTAGAAAGAGATGAGATCAGAGGTTTGGATAATAAAAAGAATATCGTGGAAGTGAACGAGACCTCCAGGACTCTTGAAACTAGGGCTTGAATTCAAATTGCTCAATTAAAAATCTTACGTGTGGCCTGAAGCCATGTTACGAACCAGCCTGCCCAGTCAAATAAACATCATTTGTTATCAACGTAGTATGTCGTAGTGGTAGCGTTGGTAGGACTACTAGTTGCAACCAACTTGATTATAATCCATCTCCTTATTGAAGAGGCTACTAGTTTCGATCGGTTAAACCTGCCTGTGTGAGTGGACGACACATCCATATCCAAAGCCATGAATATATCAATGACTTGTCGACCCTGCAACTTCAGAGATTTATGTACGTGACTCAAAAAAAAGGAGATGAAGAATAAGCAAGCATTTTTTTTACAATGAATGACAATTTAGAAATGACAAGTGGAAGAAACAAAGTTCATCCAATTTGAGTCTCTAGAATGAATTTGATTCCAAGAAGAGCATGCATATTTGTAATTTTTATCTTTTTGCATACCTTTCCTCTCGTTAACGTGCAAAAGAATGGGAGAAGAACATAATGAAATACAAAGTGACCCTTATCAATAAAAAATGTGGAAAATAGATTTTCAAAAGTATTCTGTTTGGTTTTGCAAATCATAATAGAAGCATGGAGCAAGTATTTGTATCAGTTCAATTCATGTATGCATTATGCACATCACTATTTTTTGACCAAGTATTTTTTAACAGTCCACTCAGACCCACACAACGAGACAAATCTGACAGGTCGAGTTTCTCCGGAGAGAAAAATGATCGGAGCATCGTGATCTGATAGATTGTGAACATCTCTTTTGGCTTGGATGAATACGGTGAGGAAATTGGAAGTGATTTGAGTCAATTTATCTATCCCTCACATTGTTCTGTTGCCTGTCTCTAATTTTGAAGTAAAATATGTGTGTGATCCTCCGCGATAAAATGTTTAAGAGAACAATACGTCATGGTCAAATTAAAAATATGATGAACAACTGGGTAAAGCTTATTTCAGTCGGAGTATGCTAGTCGGTCGGTCCGTGCATTTTTTTAAGGGAAATAATATAATAACAAGCCATCGAAAGTTATTAAGTTGATGATGACTTTTCTTGATAAATCGTATTTTTCTTTAGGAATGATAGGAGCAACGCGCTCACTAATTTGAATATTATGATGACAGCTTGTCGTTACATTTTATTCTTCTTTCTGTCTTCAGTCCTATCAACCACGAAGATCGTCGCCATGCAAAGCACAAGTCTCAAACCCTTTTAGTCTCAAACATGAACTAATAAATTCATATTTTATTGACCTTCGTAAATACATTTCTATATCTGAAACAATGCATTGAATGTCAGTGTGACTTTCATCGTGAGTGGTATTGCATGGCAAGAGTATGAACACGGTTTCTGTATGACTTCATTGAAAACCTAATGGAATTGACAATGCCACCGGTGAAGTGGGCGCCTGTGGGGATAAAATGCTGAAAAAAAAATTTGCATGCCATGTTCTCTGGATTCTAAATCTAATTTAAATCTTTCACGAATTCACAAAAAAGGTTTTAAACGAATACAAAGTTCTCAAAAAGTTTTCTTATTGCTTTTCTTTAAAAAATATAAATGTAGCTGGTAAGCATGGGTGTGAGAGGTCAAGTAAGCTCTAAGACCAGACCTACTCCAGTCTGGTACATATTTTGAGATGGATGATGAAAAAACGTGTTCATACCTACGCGCACAAACACATTTGTATACCTACGGTTTTTTTCTGTTGACAGGCCCACCTATGAGATAACAGCGGGCATTCAATGATAATACAAAATACGTTGTAATGCCCTGATGAAAAATTGAGAAGAGGTCTTGTGGGAATCGTGATACAAATTTAGAGCCTACATTCACTATTTTGACTTCACTCCACACTCTACTCATGAACTTGAACTTGAAGCAAAAACAAACACTTTATTAAGTCATCGCAGCTATTTTCTTGGTTACATTTATAACGTCACCAGACAAGGACGTCGTCATTGTGTCATTGTTTTTTAAAAATAATTTCATCCCCAGGTAAAGTAACTTATCACGCATGTCCGAAATCATAAGGGATATTCCAAATGTAAGTGACTTCAAATCAAGCATTTAAAAGTATGTAATAGGAAAAAAAGCAATTCCAATCCGCTTTTCAAGGCTCCCTGACAACAAGTGATTTTAAATTGAGGGCAAGTGAAGGAAAGAGTAAAATTGAACTCTTCCACACAATATTATTCACACATCCATCTCCTTCCTATCTGCCATTTTGTGTGAAATATCTTTCTTTTACAATTTTTTTCTAGAGAAAGACGCATCATCACTTTCACACTCGTTTCGTTTTTTTATTTGGTTTCCTTGAGGCCATCATCATTCGCCTCAAGACCATCATCACTCGTCCCAAAACCTTCCTTTCTTTCCACCATTCGATTCGAATTCCTTCTGCACTTTTTTCCCTGGGATATTTTAGTACTTTTTATCGGCAATTTTTGCTTCATTGAATGCTCTATAGGGACAAAAGACTGCCAATTTATTGATTCTAATCATTTAATTTTTCAGAGGGTCGCACCATCCGATCCATTCATTTCTCATCTTTATACACCATAGATCAGCAGGTTTTTTTCTTATACGTTATATCACATCACCCCTCTTTTAGAGACACAAGTCGTAAAACTGAAAAAGAAAACCCTCGCCATCTAATATGGGGCCTCATTGATCCTAAATCTCAAGACGTAACTCTATTTGAAATTGATTAAAACTGCATAATTTACAAAATAAAAGACAAAAAATGTATATTTAAAATTCTAGCATCATCAACTGGAAAGTTGGTCCCCGTTTTTTATTCAATCGTTTAAAAGATTATTTCATAATATATTTGGAAAGTTTACGGTACATTCATAACACTAGCGATTTGGAGGAACATTCCAATTCTGTTGAGTAGCCTTTTCATCGCATTGCTTCCATTCTTCCTCCTTCTATTGTTGTGGTGTCGTTTTCGTCGTGAGTTGAGATGTCTCATCCTCATCATCACATATTTTTCTTCTTCACATCTTCCATTTTCCTCATTTATCTCCCATTTTATTCACCGCTGACTCTTTCCCTTTCTGGATTACAAGACGAGGAAAGTACAAAAATAAAGAAAGACAATATAATGGCAATTTTCTTTCTCGTGATTGCTTCGCTTATTACTACCGTCCTCATCCTTTTTCCAAATTGCATTTTTATAGCGGCCAAGTGCACTAGTCCTGCTTTGTGCTATATAGTGCCATTTTCCGTTATTGTTACAAATCACATCACAGTATCATCATATAAGTATAGCTATATATGTAATGCATTACTATCAAGCGATGAATACATTTATTTTCCTTTGCAGTTTCTGCATTAAGTTTATTTAGCAATATCAATTTTTCTCAAGTTCAAGTAACGATCATCAGTCTGACTTTCATTTTTAACCGACTGGTTGACTGGCTTTGATCAGCAAAAATATCATCATGTCATAACCTAAAAAAGATTGTAATAAATACTTGATTCCATTCATCCTCCTTCCCGTCAAAAAAAGAGCGGTGCTTTATCTCACTCGCTCCTCGCAGACGACTTGCACACTTGCATACGCACTCCTATTGCCAATGCACAAGAATAACATAACACTTTTGTATTGTGTGCACTGCATTCATTTCAAGAATAATGAAAGGAGTGGGGGATAATTGTAGTCAATGTGTAATAAATCAAAGGAACAAAAAATGTGTGAAACATACATGTAATTTTCGTCGTTGACGAATGGGTTTTATCTTCTTTTCCTGGTACTTTTTTTCAGAAACATGCTGGTACGCTTTATAAAGTCGTTTTGTTAAAAATGGGTTCAATGAATATTTTATGTGATTAATCAAATCACTCCGTTTTCAAGATACAATCAAGAATAAATAACTCCGCATTTTTAATAAAAAATAATAATAATAATAATAGAAAATATTTTGCAAAAGAGTAAATAGACTGGCCTGCATGGTTGGTGGAAATCAGTTCATTTGCAGAGAAGTACAAAAGCAATGAAGCTTTCAAATCTACAATTTACAATTTGAGCTCGAGTTCAAAAAGTCAAATGCATTTATGTTCGATGAACCAGATCGGCAAATGTATTAAATCAAATTTAATTTACATCTCCCTAAGCGATGTTCATATATCCTTCCAATCAAATCATTGTGGCTTTGCGAGTCCCAATCACCTGAACAAAGTACCGCATGTGCAGACCATTTACCAAGAAAGGTCATAGAGTGCTTCACTTGACAGCTACTCTGGTAATTGATGTTCAAATCACAGTTTAATTATAGAGATTATGCTTGTTTAATACAAATAATTTAATCAAGAGAAAATGTTTCATGCATCCCATCATATCATCCGCTTTCTTTGGCTGAGATGACCTAAGCCGAGCCACATGAAAATGATTATTACAACTTTGTTTTCCATGTTTGCTTGCATGTCCCTAATTTCTGCATTGCATTAGTGGATGGATGATGCGCATCATCATGATGATCACGGGTCACCATCAAATGGAAAGTTTATCTTGCAAGTTAATGAAATAATAATACAAAGTGCATACATTCATGAGATGAGGAAACGCTGAATTTGAGAGAAATTGGCTACATAACTCCTCATCGTCTACGATGTCTTGGTCATTACTATGCTTGTGCAACAACAGCATCCTCAACAAATCAAAGAAGGTCTGACTTGATTTTTTAGGTATTCATTAAACCATTACCGGGATTATGAAAGCCCCTTTTAGAGAACTTTAGAGAATTCACGGCCCATTTGAGTCGTTCCTGATTCTTTTCCTTCGACAAAAAAGTGCGATTTCCCTTGTGCGACTCATACACTGCTTAACCCTTGGCCTTTCACTGCACAACACAGAAAAAGAGAGAGAGAGAAAGAGGAGTGGTGATTCCGAGGAGAATGAGCATCTTTGAAGAGGAAAAAAAAATTATTAATATTCCGCCTAATTCCCCCTGATATGCAACACTTCACTCTCCGACGTTTCAAGAAAAATATGTTATGTACGGAAAAACAAGCCAACCCCCTTGCAATTAACCTTTGAGCAATTAGAGCTTGAAAATGATGCAGTTATGTTGTGATGTGACTCCTTTCTCATCCTTCTTTAGTAATTACGCTGCATGAACATGTCATGATATCATGTTGATTTCTCTCAAGCTGTACGCCACATTACCGGAGTAATGATCTCAAATCTTGGCTCGATTTAAGTCGACAGAGTTTCAACATTTTGAAATCCCTACTCTCAAGTCAAATCATGATTTAGTGGGGAACAACCTCATTTGAAAAAATCATGTTTCTTTACGTGACCTTTCCTTATTCGGCTCATTTACCATTGTAATTGCTCTATTTATTAAGAAACTGTAAAAAATGCAAGGAATGAAACAAAGATTTAAAAAATATATATCAACATAATTTCCCATTTGAAAAAAAAAAAAAAACAGTGATGCGCTATGAGATTTTTATAAAACGGCATTTCCCTGTTAACTCTTAAAAGTGAAGTAAGACATAGTCGAGAAAATGATAATGTATTCGTATCAAATGAAGTTACAACTTGTATGACATGTTGTAAGTGACATGATAACTCCTTAGGCTAATAATAATCCAACAAGGTACAACTATTATTATGATTATTGCTCAAATCGTTTCTCTCCCTATCTTCACCCTTTAGACATGTCAGATTGAGATACATGTACATTTTTATCTATACGATTATGGCATTACACCTCTCAACATACTTATTTATACTTACCTGTGCTTTGCTAAACGCTTCGCTTTTTTTCTTCACAGGTATCAAGATCAAGAACAAGCTGTGGTAACGTAACCTTACTTCAACATCAGTTTGCCGTTGCTATGCTGTACTTACTTATCGTTAGTTTATCAGTAAATGAAAACTTGTGTAATGCAATAACAGTCTAATCATCATGAAGATAATTCCATTTTCATTTACGAATTAATAGCAATCTTACAAGACCTCCGGGAGATTGGACAGAAGACTGAATCAGGAGGTATATATGGGAATGAGAATAACATTGTTCAAGTCTCAAGTACATGTTTATAATTATTATTGTTAACCCTTACTTTTGCTTTTTAGTATGAAGTATGAAGGTAGGAAATAAAAAAGTAAGGTTCAACGTTTTTATGATTTCACAATCATTTCTACACATTCACACGGAGAAAATTTGATGTCGGCAAATCTTGGTTTCATATGATGGACCCATTCGTATTATGTCCACTTTGCGAAGACGATGACGACGACGGAGGTTTGCGTGTTCTTTTTATTTCGGATGATAAAGGAGTTTGTCCAGTTTTCAAGATAAAAAGGGATAATTTTTTTGATACACAGACTCCCTGCTGCCATCAAGATATGATTTTACGCCAAATGAAATGATGAAAGCTAATCTTTCCATTTTATTTTCTGCTTTTATTGTGTGTGAAGATTTTGCATGAGTTACAAGCGTAAAACTTACAACTTTGGTTATTTTGGAGAGAAAAATTGAGGATTTAATTTGAAAAGTGTAGGAATCAAGAAATGGAAAGAAGACTGCGGCTACGCTTTCAACTCTTTCCATTGCGATGATAAAGTTCTTGACACTTGCCGACGTTACGTGCCAGGATTTTTCGGTGTTGGCTTCGGTGATGGAATGTACCGTGCCGCAATTAACTAACGAGGGAAATAGTAGAATGCTTTCTTATTCTTGTCGGCTAAAAATAACTACTTTTTCTCCAATATAGGTATTGTACGTGTATAGAAGACAGACGATGAAAGATTAAGAGTGAGCGCAGGTTCGTGATTAAAAATGAAGATATTATTGGGTATATCGTGTTAGTGTCCACTTTTCATTGGTGTCATCTACAAACAAAATACTATGTGGAAGAAGGATCACAAATCAGAAATAATGTTTACTCTTGGGCAGCTTAAATGAAAAGGTAAATGCATTGCATGGATTTAATTTTATTATTACACAGTTCGGATAAACGTTTTATGCAAAATTACGAGCCAGAGCATAGATAAGGAATCAACAGTTTAAAATTACTAAATTTTTAATGTTGAATCCACGCGCAAACAATTCTAGCATGAGATGAACCGTAGAAGTCAGACCGAGCAGCACAAATTCCATTAAATCATGTGAGCTACTAACAACAACACACTAATCTTTTTTATCACAGTAATTATAAATAAAATGCAGCATTCTGATCATCAAAATTACAAATAACTAATTAATTCTCTCCTGCCTTCTTTGAGTGTTATATGATGGCTACAGTACCATAAACTTCAAATTTCTGCAAGAGTTGAAAAGCATCTTGCTCTGGGAAAATATCTAAAAGATTTCGATGGTGCACTTGTATGGTCTTGGTCGAATGTAAAAAAAAATTGGATGAACTTGTGGTTTGTTTGGCCCATGATTATGTAAAGAAGTCCGCGTTTTTCTGTAAGGTCCGGGTCATTTATCTGCTCACTCACATCACAGTCCTGATCCTTTTACCTGAGCCAGATTGTATGCTCACAAGCCCATGCATGCGATGCGATGCAATGAGGAACAGAGGAACTCCCGCTGAATCCAACGTAAGTTACGATGATGTTATTCTCCAATCCATTTCTCTAAGCCGAGCTGGGTAATTATCTTTCGAGGAAAAAATTCTATTCTGAGGGTAAACCACGTGATGCGAGCAAATAGCAGTTCATTACCATCTGATATTAGCATATTAAAACAAATCTTGTCAACACATTTTTCAATGTGTGTGGGATGAGCAAGGAAAAAAATTGTGTGGGAATCTTTTGTCAAAATATGTTGTACTCGCGTTGCTGCTTTTTTCTACATCATAAACAATATTTATTCACGGATGAATGAATGTAATGAACACACGTAATTATCTAGCTTTCTACAATTTTGAGAAATTTTTTGTTAGAAAAAAAAATGTTTATAAATGATTGCCTTCACCAAATTACCTGATGATGAATACAAAATGGATGGGCGGGTGGGAATGCTTATAATCGTACAAGAGCGATTAAGGCGTGCTCTCACAAAGAGGGAATCAGTCCTAATCGGATCATCATATCATAATTCACTTGATTTTCAACCTCATCATATAATTAATAAATTAGTAAGGCTTGAAGATTTATTTTACTCTCTGGAGTCATCAGGGAGTGCTAAAAGGCATTTTAGGGCGAGGGAAAAATTGCAAAAGAATGAAATGAATTGCCTGGGATGGGAAGGGACAATAAAGAGCAATTTATTAGATTCCTCTTCTCTCGTTTCATACAAAGAAAAGAATGAGTGAATGAATGAGAGTAATGAGAATGGTATGCATTTATACAATGGAATTCCACTGATGAGCTCCACTTGAGCGAGTGAAATGGTGTCATTTGCGCTTCTTGTGTAAACACTAATTAACAAATTCATTTTTCCCTTCTTCCGAAAAATGCCAACCTTCTTGAGTAAATGTTTTTTTTGTGGACGAAGCGAGTGTTTTGTTGAAATTAGCGGAGCTATCTGTAAAAGTAAATGAGCTAATGAGGGAAATGTCAATATTATTACGGGGATGGATATTTGAGGAGAAAAGAATGAACGCGGGGGTCAAAGGGTGTCCCAACACATGTGGAGCAATGAATATACTTCTTCCGTAATTACCCCATTACATTATGTTGCAGAGTGAAAAAGAGTTGCATCATGACGGGTAAACTGAGAATTTTAAACGGAGTGTAGGTACTATGAATAGAATAGAATATGTATGTGGATGTTTTGACTTTAATGCTGCTCTTATAATATGGTATTGTACGCTTAGGTGGCTTCATATGTGCTTAATAATGTGCAGTAAACTACACTCGCACCAATAAAGATGTTCAAAGTGCCGTGACAACTATTATGCATCTGCATGTGACTAAAAAGAAAAAGTAAAGAAAGAAGCTACATTTTAGCTTATCTATATAGTGACATGTATGTACACCATAAATAAAATAAAATCTTATCAGAGTGGCTCCTCCAATTTAACCAAAGAGAATGGCGCAATACTCCCAGTTAATTTTTCTCGGCTTCCTATAAGCCCAATTAACGACATAAACTCAAAATCAAAAGAATGAAAAGGAGGAGGGGAGAGTGAAAATTCTTGCTATTTTACCGTTTGTCTTTTCACTATCACATTAGAATAAACGTACTAGGCTCATCTCACTCCACTCGTCGTATCAGGCTCAGTTGTTTATCACTGGGAAAGCTGTGCAGCGGAAAAAAACGAGAATTTATTGTTTTCGTGTCAGACAAACAGTACATCTGCACATATTTCTTAAGTTTATTTTTAGAAATGTAAGCGTCAAATCAGCATATTTTCTGTAAGGTGCAGAGAATTCATTGAATCAATTATCGCATGAATACTTTTGAAAATTGTGAGGGAAAGAAATTGCAGAAATTAATCTTGGGAGAATGAATGTGATCGCTGTACATATTTTTTGCTATTTCTCCTGCTCATCCCATTTTATTTTAAAAAGCTTTATGGGACAAGGCACGATTATGTACAAAACAGTTATAATCTGATAGCTTTTAAACTTGTTTCAGTAAATTGCTCCATTCATTCAGCCGTCTGTAAATCCGGCTGTCGTTTCAGAAGAAAATAAAAGAATCCAACTGCAAATTGGCAATCACTCACTTGCTATATTTGGAACAATCAATTTTACAAGCGAGCAATGAGCATTTACTATGTGGTAGCGGGAATGAAATTTAACACGACGCTTGGATTGTTGACAATGGGCGAAAAAATAAAATAAATAAGCTGTCATTGTCCTTGCGGCGAAAAGTACATAAAAGGTGGTGGATGGATGGAGGAGGAATGGCATTGTTGGATGAAGCAATAATAATATCCCCTTTATCTCTTTGGCAATGTCATTCCATTCCATGGACAAAGGGAAGTGGAGAAATTACAAAGCCTTGAAAAAAATAATGCGAATAATGCTCGACGACTGCATTCATTGTGTCATCTCGAGAGAAGGAGTAAGTAATAGTTCATGGGTCGGTGAAAATCCCAGCAACATTTGTAGGCAATAAGGCGGAAGGAAGGGAAGTGTCTCGTCCTTAGGACTACTCCAATATTGCGTACATAGGCATTGTTAAGAAGCATATCCTCTAGAATTTCACAGTTTAACAAAATATTTAGCTTGAGAGTCATGTATGGCACGCAACTACCAACACCATCATTTTCAAAAGTGACTTGAACTATTCCACTACACGACTACAACGACTTCTCTTTCTGTGTATATTTATGTTGAATATGTCAAACGCTAATGATCTCATTCGCTCCAACCAAAATATTTTCAGTTGGGCACATCTCAGCTTTCACATGGGCCGGGAAATCATTTGACACGAAAGCAATTAGACCAGACCATTTTTTCCTCACTCTGAAAGAAGAGTTTTTGGCTTTGACTTTGCTTCACTTTACAACTTAATTTCTTCACCCTTCCGGCTGAAGATGAAGCAAACAAAGTACACGTACCCAAAAGACATGTGTACCTCTCTTAAAATTCTCTTTTGCAATTTGCAGGAATTCCCTTTTAAAATTTCTACATGCGTACAATGCAAGCAATGTATATTGTATTAGTGTAAGTGTGTCCATTTATAAACATTTTTCACATGCTTGATTACCACTTTTAAAGAGTACTTTACGAGCTGGGAGAAAAAAGTGTCAGCTCATTAAAATAACATTGTTTATTGAAATGTGATCAATGTCACTGTTTGTTCAAGAGAAAAAAAAAACTCATTAGCAGATATTTTCTTAGGAAAGAGGTATACCGATCAATATAACTATTCATGTATGTTCATAGCTACTCCCATTTTTAGGGGATGGTAATTACCGCGGGAAATTGTCATCCAACGAGACAATTAATTTTGCTTTTGAAGGAAATAAAATCATTTGGCGTGCTGTACAACTATATTTATCTATAGCAAACGTTCTATATTTTGTTGGAAGTCACAACTCCATATCAGATTATGGGACAATTAGCGATAACAAGTGGTGGACATAAGGATACAAAATAGTAATTAATGAAGTTTACTAGAGGTTTCGACGGCTCCGATAATTAACCATATCCCAAAAATTTGAAGAAAAGATAGACAAGCAAGGACCAAAAACTGATACAAGAAAGTTTTACTCGTAAGGAACTTCATATGGGGATAAGTGAGACCAGATTTTATGAGAGAGCCGACAAAAATCTCATCTCCCCTTTAATTTCATTTTAGTACAAAGTGATCGTAGTTTAATATTGCGGTATTGCTTTTTATTAGAGCCATAAGGCTCAGGCTCCTGTTTGGGGTAAAAAGGAAAGACTATATAGGAGTCCACAATTATTTCCGAGAAATTGCGAGCGAGCAAAGTGGCACGACAAGAAGAGAAAATTGGCAATAGAACTATTAAGCCAAGCATTAAGAAACATGTTTATTTTTTAATCATCGTATCATGTGATGCAAATAAGGCATACGCATTCACACTTCCCCAATCTCAATCTAATTTTTTAGAAGAGTATTATTATTGCAGTCGTAGTCTCGCGTAGTAGCAAGAATCCCCGCCATTTATTCCATTCGAATTCCTAATAAAAAGAAAAGAGAATCACCACTCGGAGGAGAGAGTAGCAAGGAAGAGTGCTCATTTCCTCTGCACACTTACGACTTCCAGGGAATGAAAACTCATCTCTATAGAATGAGTATAAAAGTAAAGTAGGCGGAGGTGGTAGTGTTGCTGCTAGGTAGCGAAGTAACACTTTTCCTTACACTCACTTTTGTTATTATTATTATTACCAGTTACTCACCCAAAGATTGTGTTGCTCACTCCACTCGCCCTGTTTTTTATACTCCTTCCATGAAAAACTGTGAGCCTCCAAAATAGGTAGATAGAAACATGCATCCAAAGAGAAAATCTGCATAATACCAGGAGCCATCCAAGCGAGGAGAAAATCTCGGCGAAAATGAGAGGAAAAGAGGAAGCTGCAGAGGAAGAGAGAAGCACACGCTCCCACTATCTCCAAATGAGTCTTTTATACAGCCAGCCACCCATGTACACTTTCCATCAAAGCGTTAGTGCTTATCACATTGCAGCCATAATTAAGTTGGAATAATAGCTTAATTTGCAATTTGATTATATGACGACGACTAGGAAATTACTGGGCTATTATGATCTGAGCAAATATGAACTCTTCTTCACTTTCCATGCAGAAGCATAGGCATTCATATTTTAGACGTAATTATTGTTATGTTCTGCTCTAATAGAGCCATCAGAAAACTTTCTTCGAGCAAGAAACTCTCGTTTTTTTTCTTCCCTTGAAAATATCTTGTGCTGGGTTTTAGCTTGCTACTTTCCAGAATCGGTTTGACTCCAACTCTCACTGAATTAATATCTATTTCTCACTCTTTCCCCTTTCCTGGATTCTGAATTGGAGCTTAGTCGTTTGTTCAGCGAAGCACGAAAAAGTTGTTAAAGTAGTTGGTAATGTGTGCGTTATGGCATGTACAGTATCGTTATACCGAAGTATTTAAAAAAATGCGGAGAGCAGAATATTATAAAGGACGACGAGAATGGACGATGTTATTAGTTATTATATTATTCTGATGTGATGATATTATTTTATGAGGAAGTTCACCAGAAAAGAATGGAGAAAAAAATGAGCATAATAGGCGAGACTGGTTCACAAAACGATTAGGACTGCTCACTTGGAATTGTAATGGAAACGAAAATAATCTCACTTTTCACTGCACTGCTCACTTCATTCCCCATTTATTCCGAGTAAATAACGCCATTATTATGAGTTGATGAAGCATATGTAAAGAATCATGATTACGACCAAGCTATTAGAACGCAAGTTTTCTATGCATTATTGTATGAAGTGGGCGAAGCTAAAGCCTAAGTTTTATGAGGCCTTTTTTATTTGCCAACGGCAAAATGAGAATATTAATGAAGTAATGAAAGGAAGCGCAAACTCTTCTGTGAAATTTGCGTTCCAAACCAGTCGACGAAAATGATGATGATGATGATGATCATGGAAAACGATAAAAGGCATTCTTGCTTATGAGAGTTCTTTGCATTTTGAATTAGCACTATTTAGCAGGAACAATACAAAGATGCGTCTCTGGAATCATGGACAGATTATTGATAATACACAGCATAGCTTACACAAAGTTTTAATTCTTCGTCAGACGAAAACTAATAAAAAGGAAGTGAGAAAGAAGGGGAGGGAGGGAAATTAGAACTAAATTAAATTTGGAAAGATAAATGCTTATACCTCATCCTACATTGTATAGGAAGTAACGAAAAGTGAAAAAGTAATTAAAAGTGATTCTTTTGGTTTGGTGGGAAATCAGAAAACGCAGAGATTGAAAGAAGATGATACAAAACAGACCACGTTTTACATGAAAAACTTTCAATTCTACTGCTTTTAATTTCCCCCAAATTATTTTGCATTGTAATCTGCTAGCTCGTTACAAATTCTTCCTTTTGTTTTGTGATGATGATGACCAAAACATTATACTTATAAAATAAAACGTACTTTATTTATTTAGTCAGCTATAGCACCGCACCGTTGTAACTTGTTACATCCGTCATCCCCTCCTTCCACTATCCTAAACTCACATAAAAAATTTAAAAATCATTCAATTTATTTGTGATTTTGAGTGAGGCAGGATGAAATGAAGGGGGAAAGGAACTAGTTTATCTCATTCTTCCCCGCTGGCTTCACTGCGACAGTTCTGCCCGAACGGAACAAGAGACATCAAAGATGAGTCGGTGAATACTAAATTGAAAAACAATACGACTCTTTGTGGTCGTTTACTAAAAAGACATTACTCACTTGGCTTTCAACCTACAGACCCCTTTCTAAACAAACCCTGTGCAATCGCCTCAAAGTCAAAATTATAAAACGGATTAAAACGAGCAACTCCTTTGATGATTTAAGGGATCTCTAGCAAACACATAAACACGTATCATCATTTGCTTAATCCGTAAATGTTTATGAGGCGGTGTGTAGAATCATGAATTAAAATCCTTCCTCAAATAACACTTTTTTAGTCAGCGTTTTGCAATGAGCCAATCAATCAAATCTCATCCAATTTTGTTGTCAATGTCAGTAATAAAAAGGGTGAGTAACGGCAAACAAGCAAACAACGATTAGGATCAGAAATTAAGTCTGCGCAATTTTACACTGAAATTACATATACAAAGAAAAATCGTTCCATCAACGCATAAATTCATAATTCTCCTTTTTATACAAAATATATGTAACATAAACTGTTTGTAAATAAAAACGAGCAGATCACACAAAATTGTTGATAAAAACCATCGTGCTATAATGATCTAACACGTGCCCAATAATCCTCATAGCATAATGCACAGTGGAGCCGAGTTTATTGCTATTTGCGCTTTTTGTACATTGTGAAAACGGCCAAGTCTTTAGATGAGATCATGGGAGATAAGGATGCAGTCATTTTCTGTTTTTCATCAATATTAATAATCATCACTATCACATCAAAAAAATATAACTGTTCGTCGCCTTCGCAGTCATCATTTCTTAAGAAATGAGTCACTCTCAATACTCCATATGATTATGTGACGTGAGAAAAGTGTTAGCATAAAAAGTGGAATTTAAACAATATGCACATTAATCTAGTCCACTTTTTAAGCGTGAGAAGAATGTTAATTTATTGATTTGGTTCTATGCTTCATTAGGTTTTAAAGCGAAGCAAATGAAAATCAGTTGTGATTGATTAATGTAATTTTCGTGCCAATTTTGTGATTAGTCAGTAGTTGTAAAATCAAGGGTTGCACTCACCATCATCCAATAATGACGCATTGTAAATAGTGTCAACTAAGACTTAATTATAATTTGGCGAACCATTTAATGGTGTTTTACAAACGCACCAACCAGTAGTCGAACGAGCAACACACTTTATGTTGAATCTAAAAAATCATGTTTAGTTAAGTGTTTGCAGTGCATTATTACATGATTTGTCCATTCAACTGTTCATAGTAATAGCGTCATTAGGTACCCATAAAAGAAGCCGGAACAGTAAAAAAAATTATTTCTAAGATTCAATGAGTAGTGAATGGCACATAATATGCTTCTGCTAATGTACCATTTAGCGAACCTTAAACACGATTATATGCTCAGGCTTGCCATGTCATATTGTGAGCATCTTCAGCGTTTCTTTCCCGTTGAAGAAAAAGACGAGGTGATCTCTGATTTGATCTTTACCGTTTTTTGTACACTTAAGTGTTATTATAGTTGCATATCTACATGATATATTATATGGGTACATGCCTACTTACATTATAGTTCGGAACTGGAATGTTCTCGTGGGGAAATGATGCGTTAAAAATGAGCAGAATTATGGTGGTTTTACTCATCAGTATGTCGAATTAGGTATATTGAGGCAGTTTTCTCCTCGCTTTTTTCTCCATCATTTTCCTTCCTCTTGATCTATCATCTTTTTTAACACTTTTTTAGTTCGTTACAACTTCAACACATTGCCAATATCCTGAAGAAGAAGGAGAAAAAGAAGCAAGCCCATAGAATCATTACATTGTCATTATATCACGGGTCTCGTCTCATCATCATCATCATCGCCATCATGGAAAACGGAAGGATTCCAAATGTTTTCACATCATCATACAAGAGAAAAAAGTAGAATGAGGTGGTAACAAGAGGTAGCGAGCCTAGGAAGGGTCGGGTGATTTGTTTTCCTGATTTGAATTCCGAATTCGTCGTCGTCCAAATTGATTTGTAAGACTGTCTGACGAGGCCAAGTTTTTTATATGAATTTTATTCAGATTCAGGGGAGATTCATTGTTTGTCCTCGTTTTTTGGTTGGTGTTGGTGCTCTGTTTCTTTAGATGGGATGTTGCGCCATCTGCTAAAGAACACTTTAACTTGAACACATTCCCACAGAGCGGGATTTCCTACAACTCGGCAATTTTTTATGTTGTCCAAGCAAAACTTTTAGTTGCGGGATAAAAAGCGTTGTTGCTTGATGCTGATATAATATGCTCCTGGTTGCTGTTGCTGGTTTGATATGATTATGAAGTTTGTTCTTGCTGGGGCATCTTTCTTTCTCGTCGAAATGAGAGTTTTTCATGTACTTTCTTCCCTATACCTTTTAGCGTAGCTCATATATTGTTTGTTTTAAAGGCATTTTCACTATAGCTGGATACATACACGTCCAATTCCATTCCATTATGGATTACATATATACATATACATACCCGTGTGTTCCCGACCGAGGACTTTACAATTTTTTTGCGGTGGCAGCACACAACTTTACAGCTCAGGCGGGCTTAAGTTATTGTGCAAATTTACAATTTTCAAATATTTTTAACCTGGTAGTTTGTAATTCTATTAAAACTTGGTGCTGAAGACAGCATTCTTTAAAAAGTGACTGTTTCATTACTGCAACCGTTTAGCTCATACACGCATCGGGCTGATTGATTCGCAGCTTTGGAATTGCACGGTTTTTTTGTAATTGGCACAGGTAACAGACAAATGAATATTTAAATTTGCAATAGGCATAAATGTCAATTGGCAGTTGGTATGGAAGGTGGCCTCTTTTACATTTCAAATATGTAATTGTATTGGTTAAGAACGGGCGCCACATGATGAATGATTTTAATTTTTGATCTTTCATGTGACTTATGGTTTTAGTTCATCCACCAACACCCACTGATCGTCTTTATCAAAGATTAATTGTGGTGAATAATATTGCAACATCCTGTGCACCCTTCTCCAGTGAGTAACCAAAATGAGTGTCCAAACTAAAGTGTCGGATATCCAGAAGTCTTTGGAAAAAATGACTGCTTCCGGTGCTGATCAGAGCCAAGCTCTGGACCTGCTAAAGACTTTACGTGATCTCCCTATGGATTTAGACATCCTATCAACGACGCGAATCGGAATGACAGTGAATCAGCTCCGAAAAGGTTCAGAAGACAAAGAAGTGATTGCATTGGCAAAATCACTAATCAAAAAATGGAAAAAGTATTTGCCGGATAGTGAAGGAAAGTCATCCCCAACAAACAGTTCCTCAAACAAGGGAGAGACGAGAAAGTCAAATGGGGACTCGGATGGGGAAGGCTCTGCAGCTAAAAAACAGAAATTGGAGAATAATAAGGAAGCTTCCAAGCCTGCCAGTAGTCCATTCCCTGCCAATAATAAGGCCGTTAATTAGATTAGTGTCTCCGCTCTACTGCCCGTCACCTTAAAACAAAAAGGTTTTTCACTTTATATGCATACAATACGTCTTATTTAACAACGTTTTATGAGTCATTGACTTGGACTGTCAACTAATGACAAAAATGTTTAAATGATCAGGGGAATAGAGTGTTGTTTTTTTTTCTTCTGGCTTATGTACTCTATTACTTCTTACAGTGAATATTATTGTGTATCTTATAATTACATAATACATATTCGTTCGTTCAGCTAAAAATTAATTTATGTAGATACATGCCGTCCTTTTCTAATTTAGTTTAGTCCAGGCCTCGATAAAGTTCTATACGACGGTCCTCACAGAATAGGGAAGAAAGAGGGGAAAAATTGGGGAAGGAGGGGATACGAAAAAATAAAGGGGGAAAAGGGAGGAAAGGAAAGAAGAGAGGAAAAAGAAGAGAAGGAAAGAAGGGGAATATTTGTCAAATTAATATTTACACGAAA